>JASDQU010736900.1:11558-65182 GCA_032191745.1 Picea mariana
TTCTTTTAAAGTTGATTTTAATATTACATTTTTTGTTTTGAGACCCATTTTTTACCTCAAAATTTCCCTAATTAGGTTAAAAAAGAAGGTAGGTCTCGAAGGTCAAAAGAGAAGGTAGGTCTTTGCGGCTGAATTTAACAAATCTAAAGGACTCCTCCATGTTTTAGAAGCCTTCGCTTGAGGAAGGGAATGGTTGTAAATAAGTCCTTAGTGTTGTTGCCAAAATATATTGTAAAATTTAGAACGAATCACTTCACTGCCACACAAATGGCCCAACCATCAAAAGAGAGGAGTGATGGAGCAAATTCACTACTCAATTATTAGGGTAATCGAGAGCCCATGAGGAGTGAAGGGAACAATGGAAACCAATAAGTTACTTGCTAAAATATGTTTTTAATGTTCTCTTATGGATGGATATGTGTAGTTAATTTTGGTTAGGTCTTAAGGTTTCATTGACAACTATGGAAATGAAAAATTACTAGGATGAAAACATTTATGTTTCCTAATTCTACAATTGTACTGTGTGATTTAGCTAGAAACTCAATGAAACAAAACCAAAGGAAGGAAAGAAGAAGAGTGACATGCTACTTGGAAAAAATAGGGCATGTATCATTTGTTCAAAACCAACAATATTTGAGCCTCCCGCCATTATCCAAAGCAACAAGATCCTCTTTGTGATGTACCTTGAAAAATGTCTCCAAAGTAATGAAAAATATGTACAATAACACACTAGGTCTATCAAATAAATAATGAAGCAATATTACCAAGAGATAGATCACATTGGCCCTTGTTGGAACGATAACACCTCAAGTGAGGCCCTCAACTAAAGGAATATCACAAATTACAATAGCAATCACTGATCACGGAAAAGATGAGACAAAAATGGGGAAATAGACCAAGAGAGTAAGGTTTTTCTTAAGATGTGAGGGTGAACACATATGATAAGAAGGAAGGAGCTTAGAAGGAGGTCCATGATATGACATAGGATAATGTTGTACTCAAGTTCTCGATCGAGGACCAAAAAAGAGAGACTACACAGTGTTAGTCATAACATAGATGTTGAGAATCAACAAGCTAAACAATTTCTCTTTTGATTTGTTAAAATCTTGACAAGTAATCTCAGTAAGAGAGAAAGTGGTTATACCCATTTCGTGATAGACACAAAGAGGGAAAATCAATGATCAACAATTTCACATTTAAGCTTAAAACTACTGCAAATGGCCTATATTTGAAAAGAGGAGCGAGATTAAACCCCTTGCTTAGTAGGGTTGGGAAGGTTGCATGGGTTAACATAAACCGTAAGTATATGGAGCAGGAATTCAAGCTTTCTAAATACTCATTCACACATTTGACTTCAATATCCACGAAGGTAAAGGAACTAGGAAAGAAAATCATCCAACTCTCATTTTAAAAGAAAATAATGAGGAAGCAATATCCCATAACAAGGTATTTACTTTACAAGTATAAATGATTGGAAAATAAGTCAAGGGGATTTATCAACAACCAATTTTGTATGGAGATGTGTGAGGGAACATATATATTTTGTTATCTTTGGTTTGGGGAAAATATGTTTAATAACTAGTTCAAGTCTTTTGACGTCCATAGTTTTATAGCTTCACTAGAGTAAATGAACTTCAACCTAAAACATGCACCATTCTTGGCTTCTTTAAATAATCTCATCTCATTAATAGTGAGGACATTTGAGGGCCTCTCACAATTTGTAGGAACAAAAACAATATATCAATCATCGAACTATATTACTAGAAGTTGAAGCTAGAAATGTATTTAGTTGTGTCTAGAAGAAATTCAATGTAACACTTGAAGCCACTTAGTTCACAAAACTAAGTTTATCTAACATGGAGCTTATCCCAACTCATCTTACTACACAATCAAATACATATTGTTGACAAGGAAAGGAATGAGTAAATATTATCCTATGTAAATACATATAGCTACTAAATAAAAGTTAGCTTTATATATCTATAAATCTTATTAACAAATTTAATATATAATTTTACAAGTGATAATCATACTAAAATTAAACTCCAACTTAACCCAAATTTATAAAATTATGTAAAATTTCAATATATTAAATTTTAATATATTAAAAATCTTGTTATTTTTTAATATATTTTAATCTAATCCCAAAATTATAAGTTTATTTTTTAATATATTTTAATCTAATCCCAAAATTATAAGTTTTATAAATATATGATACAAAATTTATTAGGGTTTTCAAAAACCCTAATCTTTTAATAATGACAAAATACTCAAAGTTAATCTAAATTGAYTAWTAATACAAAATTATAAAAATTAAAATAATTTTGAAAAGCTAAAAACAATTTAAAGGAATAAATTCAAAATATAACCGAACGAAAGGGCTACTGCATAAAGACCTACATAGAATCATACACAGGAAAATCAAATGCCAATGTACATTCTTCAAAAAAACTGGAAGGTAGGTAATGTAAAAACCTGCCAGTTAAGTCATGGTTGAAGTTTTGCAGACTATGGCCGCACTAAGTCCAGATACACGCCTTGCCCCCCTGTAATTAATGGGTATGCATAACATATAAATCCATTCATTCCTTAAACCAACCATTACACAACTAGGCATCACAACTAGGCATGAAAATGAAAATGACTCACTTACATCTTGATCTAAGAAGTCCATGAAAGTACGCTTAAGCTGTTTTCTCTTTATGATTCCTCTGTTTTTAGATGAAAATGGCAGGATGTTTACTACCTAGCCAAGAATGAGGTGAAGGCGTGTAAGAAAAAATGGCAGGATGTTTACTACCTAGCCAAGAATGAGGTGAAGGCGTGTAAGAAAAAATGGACTTAATTCTTCATCTTAGTCATCTCATCTCTGTTATTTAACTGCAAATCAACCAAACAACACAACAAAAACCAATTTGTGAAGAGATATGTTACTCACCAGATATATTTCGTTAGCTTTCATGGGGAAAAATCGGTTCGCTAAGTATTCTCAGTCCCACGGCGTTCATAAAACAGGCTTTAACCGGAATATACAGGTCCCGCAAAACCCTCGAAACTATTGATTTGCTCATATTGTGATTAATTTTTCAGGTCCGGCAAAACCCTCGAAAATATTATTTTGCTCGGATTGTGTTTGATTTGAAGGAAGCACCATTATTGGGCGTCCTTCAGATAATCTCGTAAGACAGAACACCAATTGTTTACTATGCAGAAAGACTACGACGAGTGAAAAACATGAACAAGTATCTCACACAGTGAATTCATTGCCATATTTATCTCTGCCTGATGGCATCACTGGGCTTCTAATCATGGCAGACGAAGCGAGAATCCTCGGGCGGGATACAAAATCCTCAGGCCACGCGACCAGGGGCTTATTGCGTTCCAGTCTCTCGTTTCTTGGCCCAGGGTTCTCGATTCTAGCAATGGGACCGAGCGAGGTTTTGTAGCAAGGCGCCTTAGCAACTGTGCCGTCACGGGGCAGACAAGATGCAGATGCATCCAGGCATGTGACTGTAGCAGCCCACGAGCTGATAAGAAGAAAAGAGTATGAAATTGGAAGGAAATCCAAGATAGGGATAAGAGAAATGGAGGCAGTAACATCAGATGTTCGAGTCTGCAGAAGTAGCAGAGCAAACGCTGGTTGAACCTTTACCCAAAGTTTTAGTGAGGAGATTTAAATTTGGTACAATTTATAAGAAAACAAGAAAAAAAACCAATCGTCGAACTAATATAACGGAAGCAAGTTGAAACTACAAATATTTAGTGGGAGACGCTGAACTGGACTGCGGATCGAAGACTAGTCTTGTATACCCATAAATTTTATTGACTAATTTATAATTTAAATTTCTTACGATTCCTCGTTACCTTAAATTTAAATTTATGATTCAAGTGAGCTCTAAATGAAGCATTTTTGTTCATTATGCATTGATGTCATCCGATTCGGAGTTAAATTTTATTTTGTTTCTTAAAACCCTAATCTCTTAGCATTCATAATTTACTGAATTTTTTAAAACTCAACTTCAACTAGACTCTAAATTATGAAATTATGTGAAATTTCAACCTATTAAACACCTTACAATTTTGTTCATTCTCCATTGATAAAGATTGGGAGTTACATATATGACGCAAACTTGATTAAGTGTTAACCCTAAGGTTACTAAGTCCCCATCGTTCATCCAAATCGAGGATGAATAAAAATTGTAAAACTAAATTAATCTCTAAATGCTTAAAAATATATTACAAAGAGAAAACTAAATCTAACATATACCCCATATATAGTTTTGTGGGTTGTGTTTTTCTATTTTTATCTTAAAGTTTTGGTTACCAGAAATTCCATATAAATATAAATAGCAGATATCCAATAATTATTTATACAAAATATCTGTATACCTCAGATATCCAATAATTATTTATACCAAATATCTACATACCTCAGATATCCGCAAATTATTTAAACGGAATGTCTACTCCCTCCACTTAATAATGAGAATGGGCGAGGGCCAAAAGATTGTCACAACTGTGTAAGAACCGCACCTACAAATACTCCGTCATCTCATGAAAAAATCCGTGAGGATTTGGAAATAAAAGATAAATACGGAGCCGACCACAACATTAAGCCCCTAAATAAGAAAAGATTGCCCGTACCTTCATCGTTCGATGTCATATCATTTCCTCCGTAATTGAACTGTAAAATTTAAAGCAACCAAACATCACCTCAGGAAAAGAAAGGAAAGAAAGAAACATGGAGAAAGATGAGTAACCATAAAAAACAAGACCATACCTGTTGCTCCACCGTCAGCTCGGAAAGATAAATATCATGAGTTTCATGTATACATTTCATCTTCTGCTCTGCATTCAGCAATAAAATAAAATCGGCTGGCCAGATTCCAAACCAACACCAAGAAAGGAAAAGAAAAAAATAATAAACCAGAACACCAAATACAACCAAAAACCGAGAAAGAAAATGGAAAAAAAATCAACATGCAAGCCCATGCTGCGAATCAAACAAATAACAACAAGCCAAGCGAATGCTGAATGCCAAAAGAAGCTGAGATGAAACTAGTGTTGTGTGGGCTATCATGAAAATCTTTTATAAGCGCTCCATTTCAACGGCCACAAAGTTTCCTCATATTTCAATTATGTTTAAGCTTTTCTGATGCCCGCTTTTTTCCTTTTTCTACTTTCAAATCCACCGCCATCGCCTTTCCATGTTTACTTCAAGTTATGGTGTGGGGCCATTCTAATTTTGAAGTTGGTTTGGTGATAAATAAATATCCAGCTATAGGTTAATATGTTGGAGTTCATTTGGATTGGGTTACTTCTAAGAAACATTTAATTAAATCAGAAGCAATCAATGACGGGGTTACTCACTCGGACAACGGTCAGAAATAGCAACTTAAAAAAGTGAATACGCTAATGCATGAAATTGAAATAATAACTTATTACCAATAAAATTCAAGTAATTACTTTTTACTATGAAATTGAAATGATAACTTACTATCCATAACATTCAAATAATTACTTTTCACTATGATAACTTATTACAATAAAATTCAAATAATTTCTATTTTACTATGAAATTGAAATGATAACTTACTACTCATACGATTTAAATAAAAAAAATTTAAATGAAAACTATGGTGAGATTCAAATAATAATCATCCTCTTTAAGATAGTTATGGTTAGTTGGGAGTTAATCATATGAATTTAAATGTGAATTTTTTTTATGATTTGATCTCATCATAGTTAAAAGTAATTAGTTAAACAATCATGTTAGGCACAAATTTTAGTAGAGTTTAAATTTAGTTGATAAAAGCATTCTATATCATTAATACTAAGAGGATGGAATTTTTTTTAATAGTAGGGAAAAACTTTTAATACTTAGAGTTGTTGACTTACTCTTTATTGATACAATCTCAAGATCTTGATGTACAATTACATCATCATGTGTAAACAAAACTTGGCCCCTTTAAATAACTTGTTGGTTGTTCGTAAAGAGTTAGATTTCCACTCTAGTTCATAAAGAGATAGACTTCTACTCTTGCTAAATGTCTCTTGGTTTGGGGTCTTTAAGTCATTTATTTACCTAGGACAGAATGAAAAGTTATGTTTGGGTTTCCTATAATATTCCAGTGAACAAAATTTTGTATTCATATAACTATAATAATATTATGATCACTAAACTTAAGTTACATAGTTATTATATGCATATTTGTCATTTATTAGTGTAGATTTATTTTAACTTTAGATTTATCAAGTGTCCAAAGGGATCAAATCAGTGGATGTGCAAACCTTTCTAAGAAAGTAAAACTTCATGAAGGTTTGCACCTAGACAGATTTGCTCCCTCTTGGTGTTTGATAGATCTAGCTTAAGATGGATATAAGTTGGTGGTAGTGATGTGGAATTGAGTAGAAAATTAAAATTCATGTTCATAATACATTTTTCTATAGAATTTCCTTCTATAATATATATTTATATCTCATTTTATTTCATTACATTTCATACATATTTCACACTTCAAGCTCATTTCTCCATAGATAGTATTATTATGTATATATAAATTGATATGTGAGTTAAAGAAATATTTTAATTATTTACTTTCAATCTCTTTTTGTGTATACTTGGATCAATATTGAAATATGTTTTGTTTTGTATGTGTGTGTGTGTGTGTGTGTGTGTGTGTTACATGTCATCTCAATGTTGAGCACATCATTACCAAATGACATCAATAAAAATATGCTTCGATGTAGAAACAATTTCGAGTGTGTTTATGCTTCATATTTGTGAAGTCTCGATATTGTGAAACCAACGAATGACTATGTAAAGTATGGCTAATACATTGTTGAATGTTTCTTCTCCTCAAATTAAATGTTAGACTTGAATTTAAACTACAAATTCCTTTTTTTAAAGTATATGCATGTTTTTATGAATAGGTAATGTCAAAACCATGTAATTAAGAAGATGAATAATCATTAAGTTTTCGTTGGTTTTTCCCTTAGCTAATATGTTAATTTCGTAGATGTTTAATTGTTTACATTCAATCTCTTTTTCTCATAGAAAAAATTGTCATTTATATTCAGAGAATGAAAGGAAATTACACTTCTCATGTGCATGTCACTACACTAACAAATTTTAATATTGCATATTAATGTACATTTCATGTATGTACCAATGAAAAATAGTTCTCAACCTTATCATTTTTCCCTTTCTTCTTTTTAACCTCATGCCACCCTCTTGAAGAATTTTCCATAGTGACTAATGGTAGTTCAGGAATCAAATGGTCAAGATTTGTATAGAAATCAATTGTCTAGAATTCTAATGGTGTGTCAAATCTTGATCAAAATTGGAGTTTTTGTATTCATGAATTCTCTTCATTCCCCTTGATTAGACTTCACTTGCAACTACCACTCTCAAGGGTATTCTCGTTTTCTTCTCTATCTACCACAAAGAGCATTGTTTCCTTAACACGCACTTATGGGCATCCATTAATATCCTTCTCTAAATCCATATTATGCTCATTTTTTCACTCTTGTCATCTTCATTCTCTGACAATTGTTGCTCAAATCATTCTCATCCTTTTTGTTTTGGTTGATATTTGTTTTTCCTTTTAAGATAAGCTCATGCTTGAGGACATGTATCTTGCAAATGTCTTACTTATTGACAAATAGGGCGTTGGAATGTTGTATTTTCATAATCCAATTATTGCATGCATCAGGAGTCGTTCATTTCAAGTATAACCTTATTCAGTAATCCCTTACTAATGTCAATCTCCACACATAGATGGGCATATGTGAAAAGACCAAGATTAATCTGATCTATATATGTTTTTAAATATATTCCTAAAGTATTCTCAATGTATTCAAAAAATGTTAACTCCCAAAAGTGTATTGGCATATTTGGGAGGCGTACCCAAATAGATTTTGGTTACAGACATATCGAATACGTTAAAATCTAGGAACCATGGGGTAACAAAAATAACCACTCTTTCCCAAAACCAAGGACCTTCCTCGAAAACTTTCCATTAATTAACAAGATTTTGAAATTGTACAACAAAAATACCTTTGAAAACAAGATATACCTCACAATGTTTTGTCTTGTTAGAATAGAGACACAAGTACAAATCTGATACAAGAGGCTAGAAACCATAAAACCAACAGATAACTGCCTTGGATTTGTAGTATGAAATGTGGTTAAAAACTATCTCCTCTATTATCTATGATACTTGAGCCTCCTCTAATTTCTCCACAATATACATGTTGGGAAAATGAGTCGACACATATAGAGGATTTTCTATTGACTAGATCCTTAAAAGAGTAGCTCTTGGATGAGGAGAGTACTCCATTGCATGCCACTCCTCCATGCAAGGGTAGAACTAATGTGATAGATGAGTCTTTGCAAATGTTGTAGTTGAACAACATAGAGTGATCACTAAGTTGTTTACCTTCAAACATAAGTCGATGTTGGTCCACTGTAATCCCCTACAAGATGTAGTGTTTGTACTTTAGAACTATGACATAATCCTTATAATTCACCCATAAGAGTAATTTTTTCCCTATGAGAGGACTAACCATGATTTGGAAGCTGGCTAAATCATCATAACCCTCGTATGGAATCTTCCTTGGGATCCCCAAAAATGTTCTTGATATCATGTATTTCAGCAGACCCTTGGCATACAAGCATTTTGTTAAACACTTTTCCTACATAGGTTTCGTCGAAAAATTTTATTGCGAACATTTCATCAAGCACTTAGTGTGCATCCTTGTGATGAGAGAGAACATGGTACTTGAGCATGTCCTTTGAAGGATCAAGAGAAAAACTTGTTTTCTTTTGTTCCTTCACTTAAATTATATGTGGACTTTGTATATGCCTACATAGTGTTCTAATCTTTTTCCCTATTCGATCTCTACTTGAATTCTTTTGTATATTTCCATATCTTCTCCTTGTTAATTTTCCAATCGTCCACAACCCTCTACGTGGTGGAATCTTTGGTAGTAATTGTTTCCTACATTGTAAAATTCATAGCCCTACTCCCAATATCGATGGAAACTTCCTTCTCTTGTTGCAATTTTTTGGTAGTAACACCATAGGCATACATGCTTGATTTCCCGATGTAGTTAATGCCAATAGAAGTTCCTTATTGGACCTATTCAACCATGAATTATTGGGCGTCCTTCCTCTTCTCCATGGGATAACTCTAAATCCCTCAGCCTCGATCCACAACAACCTATGTTCCTTGTTGCAATCCCAAAACCATATAATGTATAGCAAATCAGGTTGGCTCTACAATATAATCCTTCACAACATTAATGAGCTTGGCCTACTTCATCATTTTGATAGTGTGATCCTTGACAATAACTGCTTTCTTTGGTTCCATGGTTTTTCTCTCTACCTTAACTTTCATCATTACTTTTAATCTCTTTATGCATAGATTTATGTATTTTAGATTTTATTCAAGGTCGACGTGTGTGTGTGTGTGTGTGTGTGTGTGTGTGTGTGTGTGTGTGTGTGTGTGTGTGTGTGTGTGTGTATAGCAAAGGAGTTGTAGACAGTGTTAAACAATTAATTGAATGAAATATGTAAAGAATATCGACTAAGATGTTAGTTTTGAGTGTTTAGGATTTCAAATTACGGAGAATAATATAATAAAGGTCACAGAATAACAATTCTTATTGTTTAAGACTACAAATTATGGATAATAAAATAATAACAAAATTAAAAGCTATACGATTCTAACAAATTTATACAAATGACATGAATGTGAATGTGAAGTCTCGAGTTCATCATCAATCAAGTTATTTTTTAAAGGTCATCATTTTTCTTAGCGGCTCCCATTATTCTCCATCTAGATCAAGGATTCCATTTCCCATAAGTTTGAAGAAGATATATTTCAAATAAGAAACATTTGGGAAACAACTGCCAAACTTGGTTTTGGTGATGTATTCAATGTGTTTGTTACCATGATGACAAATGAAAACACGTTACCCACCAATAAATCTTTAATTTCATTTTAACGCTACAGGGTTTAAGCATTTACATAATTTATTCACAAATACCATTCATATTAGTAAAAATAGAAAGAAGTGTGCCAACTACTGGCCAGAGGAGAGCCCCCATCATCTTCCTATGGAACACAAAATATTGCCTTGATATCACCATCGCACAATGTGTTGCCTTCTTACTAAAAAGCAATGCCAACACACTCTCCATCTTCAACTTATTCGCATAACTTTTGTGAACATATACATTTATACTTCCATCTGGATTTGTTTCAACCACATACAAATCAATTGTACCTATTCCCTTCAATGTTCAAAACTGGTACACCATATTTCCATACTTCTTCCCCTAAAAAAATTGGCCATTCATTTGTAAAAGGAATAGGATAAAGGGTTGATGAGTTTCTCATTTTGTGATTTAATTCTTGTTAAAATTTGTCATTGAATTAGTTGAAATTAAAAATTACACAAAGATGGATCTGGAAAAACTTCATCAATAAGATTCAAATTATATAGGTTCTTGGTGTAATATCCACAATTTTAATCCCCGTAAACTTGTAATGTAATTGTGAAAATACAATTTAGACTGGTGAGCCAGTATGTCTAGGCCGGAGATGTTGTAATGATCAATATGGAAAAGGGCCAAGCTCTGTAAAAGTACATTGTAATTATTAATAAAAATAAATCATTGGTTGCGATATGAGAGGGATGATAACATTGGGGGGGATATGATTCCACGAGGGAGGGGACTAAAGGGGATCCACATGATTATTATTCCAAGCCACCGTATCGTTAATGTTTATCTCCTTTGAATGATCAAATGTTTATTAAATGCATTTAAGAGTGGTTGGTGGGAAAAGTCATCTCACTAACTTATGATAGCATGGGCTGAGTACAACCACCTATTGGGAAATGTGAGAGTCAAGCTTGCATGAGAAGAAAAGGAAATTCGAGTGGGTTTTGGGGGGAATATTCTTAGAAGATATTTTTGGGCAGCAAGAGGAGAGTGGGGTTTTGGGAAAGAGCACCATCCATACTAGTCATGGAAAGACAACTATGTTGGGATGAGTTTGATGTTGAAAATGACATCTATGTGCTTGTAACATGGGATATGTGCATGTAAGTATGTTTCATGTTGAGGAAACTACCTAGAGAGGCTTGAGAAGGTTGTGGTGGGCACTCTTGGAACAACTAAGAATTCTCAGAGTCCCCAATTGTGGGATTTTCTAGCCAACCTTGTGTTGGAGCCTTGGAGGGAAGTGGAATAGCTCGAGGGACTATGTGACAGAGAAGGGGATCACATCCCTTGGGTTGTGCAGCTGGAGGGAAAAGAGAGTTGATGGATTGGAATTTTTGTTGGAGTTAGAAAACTAGTTTTTGGGTTGTTGTGCGTAGTGGAGAGCTAAGAGGGCTAGACTTACTTTTGGACTCATGGCCCTAGCTTGGGGGTGGATTGTTATTGAGAGAAACGGAACAATAAGAATATGGTTGGGATGAACATTCTTCATATTCAACGAGTTGGATATTTTATAAACATATGAGTGTTATGTTCTACTTTTTTATGGTTAATTTTGTTATGTAAATGTTTATTGAATGATGTGTTTGTTTTATTAGTTGTATTTAGGATTTTTTAATATGTCATTAGATGCATGAGCAATTTAGGGCCTGATGTCCTTGTTAATCTTAATTGTGTAAGGGAATTTTAATCAGTATGTAGCAGTTTGGGTATTTTACAGTTGGTATCAAAGAAACAGGTTGCAACATTGGGCCTACATGGGACTACTACAAGGAAATGAAGGTTGAAATCCACGTAGATTCAGATTAATTCAGGTGAAACGTGATTTCTTCTTAGCGCGAGGAAATTTGGGTCAAGATCCCCTATTCGTGATTTTGTATGGGGGATTATTTAGTTTCGAGGTTGGTATCGCCAATAAAGGATTGAAATTGGCCCAAAGAGATAAGTCTATGGATTCCATAACTATAGTGAACCTAGATGAATTTAGAAAAAATATTAAGAAAGATATTTTGTGTGGCTGATACATGGAGTATTGGTGAAGAAAAAGATTTTTCATCAACAATATCATGAATATCGCCAAGAAAAGCTATTTTTTGAGCATGATCAAGAAGAGAAAAGACTCCTTTTATTGTGCCAAAATATATTTTTTGTGGGAAAAACGACGAAGGAAAAATATTTTTCAGGGGTGATACAACGTATATCGCCAAGGAAAAATATTTTTTGAGCATGATACAATGAATGTCAAAAAGGAAAAAAAAATTGAGGGTGATATATCGCGAAGAAAATAAATTCTCGACACAATACACCGCTAAGAAAATATTTTTTTAGAGAAATAAAGGAAGAAGAAAGAAAAATGAAGATTTAGAAAAATTTGGGAGATGGAGCATGTATTGGTCGAAAAATAAATTTTTGACTCAAAATGTTGACAAGAAAAATAAAAATTTCACAGACGACTTAGATAAAATTTTGGCCCGAAACGTTGGCAAGAAAAATAAAAAGATTTTGTTGATAAAGATAAATTCTTGGCATGAAACGTCGACAAGAAAAATAATAATTCTCGACGATAAAGGGAAGAGACTCAACAAGAAAAATAATAATTCTCATTGATAAAGGGAGTCTCAACAAGAAAGGAAAAAAATCTCGCTAACAAATAAAAAATCTTACGGCAATAAAGAGGAGAATATTGGCCAAGAAAAATATTTTCAGAGCAATATGTCAGCCAAGAAAAATATTTTCAGAGCAATATGTCAGCCAAGAAAAATATTTTCAGAGCAATATGTCGGCCAAGAAATATATTATTGGAGTGATATAATGGTTGAAGAATAAATTATCGGAGTGATAAGAGAAGAAGAGAGAAAAGAGAAGAGAGGAGGAAAGGAAAGGAGAAATATGGACAAGGATAATTAAGAGTCTGAAGCCAAAAATTTATTTTGGTCATAATAGGAGCATTTCAACCTAGAATCGGATGGAATTTAAAGGGTATTTTCATAGTGGTGGTGATGGATACAAAAATGTTTGTGAGGGTCACTGGCCAATTTTGCTTTAAATTTTTGAAAAACACAAATTAGTGGGTTTTGAAGATCAGGGTGGTGCTTAGTAACCGAGACCCAGGTTAAGATGAAATTTTATAGAGAGTCCAAAAAGTAGGAATGAAGATACTTAGTTCATATTTTGGCCAAATTCTAAAGGAGTTGGAGTGGAGGTGCCCAAACATGGCAAAATCCACTATTCCAAACCACTTTTAGGGGATTTTTGAAATCTTCTTCAAAGGAAAAGGGACCCCAAATAAAAAAAACATGGGAAAATTTATTTAGTTAACATTTTTCCTCCTTAAAAAAAGGAACGACTTTGTATTGAGGAATTTTTTCTCAATTTTGATTTTTTTGGAGAAAGCCATTTTCTACTACAAAATTCTAAGTATAGAGGAAATGCAAAACGAACAAAGTGTCAACTCCAGATTGATGCAGAAGTTTGATGGAGCATCAAATCATGAATATAAGAGTTGATGTGTATTCACAATCAAGAATAATATCAGCTCCCAATATATAAAAATAAAAAAAACTTGGTTTTTGTTATATGTATTTCTATAGGTGGCAAAAGTTAGCCTTTGAGATTCTTTGTTCTAGTGAATCAAGTGCAAAAAGAGTGAAATTGATGATTTTGGAAAGCCATAGCTTTCAACTCATAAATCAAATTGAGCCATGAGTATAGTCAGGAAAGGTAATGCAAAGGAAAACATGATAGAATATTTAAGTTCTCAAAGGAAGCTCATGGTTTCCTCATAGAGATGCAAAGAAAAGGGAAATTGGACTCCTTGAACCATGAATTTTCTCAATGTGAAAGTTTTCCAAACAATGTCAATTTTGGAAAAGCATTTCCAAGTGATAGAGGTACATTCCAGGTGTGATTATCAAGAAAGAAATATTGTAGATATGCATGATGGTGTCGATGCAAAGGTATGGAGCCGCATTTGAAAGTACAATGGTCTAGTAATGGAAAGAGGTTGAGTTTTAAATAAGTGTATTATTGATTACCAGGGGAACGCTCAAGGATAGAGTGGTATGTCAAGGTCTATTAACAAGATGATTTGATGCCATGAATAAAATTGTGTAGGTCTATTATAGAATATAATTCTAGGGTCCAATGGACATGGAAGCAGGGTAGAGTTTGTAGAGCAAGTTGAGACAATGTAGATCTTGAAAAGGGAGAGTGCAGAGCTATAGAGAAGGAAATGAAAAGTTGATAAGGGCTTAGAAGGTGCATAGACAAATTATTATTTAGTTGCTACAAAGTCTAAATGACTTTCCAGGACAACTCAACAAGAATTCTCACATAATACATGAAGCCAACAAGTGAAGAATGTTATTAATAGGCACAAGAAGGAAAGGTGAGCCTCCATAGCCTTGAAAATATAAATGTAACGATGGCTACAAATATTGCTACAAAAGAGAAAAGGGAACTTGGGAGGTGATGTGTGACTCATGGGATGGGTGATTCATCTCTAGGTACAAGCATAGGAATTCCTAGAAAAGAGTTAGACTAACATCTTATGTCTAAAAGTATTCAGAGAAAGAAATTCACTTATGTTATTAAAGGGCATAATGGACGTAGGGAACAAGCACACAAATTCAAAGGATAGAATAATGAAGGGAATTTGGAACCTAATGTTTGAATATCACACACGCCACAAGATAGTAATACGTGTGCACTGAAACATATGCCCAAAGTGGTGTCAAGTTTAAGAGTTTGTACCAACCAAATTGTGTGCTCCAACCCGATTTTGCATTATGTGTGCTAAAACATATGCACAGAGCGATGCCATGTTTAAAAGTTTGCGACAAACAACCATTAATTGTGTGCTCCAACCCGATTTTGCATTGTGTGTGCCAACCCATTTTTGTATTGTGCATGCCAACTTGACTTTGCATTGTGTGCACCAACCCGTTTTGTACCGTGCACGTGAACTTAAAGAAATTGCATGCATACCAGATCCGAAAAGATCTTCATGAATTTTTATAATTGATTGCGTAAAAACACGATTAATCGTGGTCGAGGTTATGGATGAGTTGACAAGTAGTTATGATTTCCATTCTTCGTCAAATATATGGGGGAATGCATGTGGATATATAAAGGTTTGGGAATTTTGAGTAAAGAGAGAGTTCATTATTGTAAGAGATAAGTACGATGGAATAGAGAGAGAGTTCCCAGTTCAGTTTTGTAGCAGTCTTTTCATAAGTCTATTTTTCAAAGATAGTAGCTATGTACAAAAGAGAATAAAGAGATCTTAGCGCATGACATGTCTCTGTTCTAATTGATTGTTAACTCATTTTGAGCAGGCTTTGACCTTTGTGCATGAAATTGTAACTTAATGATGTTGAACTAAATGAATGGAACTTGAATACCTCCCTCTTTGCATTTCATGTGTTTTCATGTGTTATGGTTGAATGCATGTCTATTTATGTTCTTTTTCATAGTAATATGTTAATAAGATATGAGCGAATGAATGATTAATTATTGGAGATTTCATGTATGTGTTTCCCCTTCACACCCTACACAAGACTAATGGTCTATGTGATTCTCACAACATCTCGATTGAGACCTTCTTCATTCCTCGACCGAAGATTGAATATCCTAGTGCCTATGGGATTTTGTTGATAAAAGCTTAATGAACCCTGGATATTTAACCCCCCAGCTAAATACGACCAACAAATGGTTTTCTTTTTAGGACCTAAAGGTTTTGTAATACACGGTGAAGGGAAAGAATGAGGTGGAAACATTCTCTGCAAGAGATACAAGATTGAATATTTACGAAGGAAGACGAGCTCACGTGACGAGAGACTAAGAATTTGTATATCAACCTTGATTAGTGGAAACACAGGTACATCTATACCAATTTACATGAAATTTTCTTTGTTGAGTTTCCTTGTTTACTGTATGAGTGGATAAATAGGCAAATAATCATTAGCATTGCATTAGGAGCCCAAGAATCATCGGTGTGGGACCAAAATATGGTCAATAGGTTGAGATCTATGGATAATAAGTGGGTAGAAGCAGTTGACTTTTAGTTCAACCAAGTTAAGGAAGGATATATCGTTGAGTTTGTTATTGAGTGCAACGAATCCTTCAACATTGTTGAAAGGAAGTTTGTCGTCAACCCTAGGAGAATACTATTGGAATATATCCCTTTATGGATCAATATGTTGTTTGTAGAGAAGGGGCTAATGTGCATGGATCTCGATAGGATGGCCAAATAAACCCCCTTGTGTGAAGGGGTGGGAGATGGAAAGAAGGGGGGGAAACACACACACACACACACAAAGGGAGAGAGAGAGAGAGAGAGAGAGAATGGATCCAGTGGAAGGGATCCAAAAGATGATTAAATCAGGTGATTAAGGGATGGAACAGAAAGAGCAGAAGAGAAAAAGAGTCGTGAGATACACAAAGGAGGAAATTAGAATAGAGGAGACGAGAAAAGATAGCAAGGGGTTAGACCTGTAATGAAGAGAAAAAAGACCACATGAGGAGGATGTGGGAGAGACAATTTTGTGTTAGAGAGAAGCACAAAAGGAGATAGGTTGTCGAAGAGCCACGACATTAGGAAGAGGGTATCAACTGAGGATACCAGGAGTATTGGGAGCAGGGTCAAAGAATATGAAGTTATATCCTCTTGGATGATAAGAGATGGAGTCATATCAGAGGAAGATGAGGCATAGAGTAACAGTGCCAACGCAACATAAGACAACGATGAACCCCTCTAATAAGGGGAAGAGGCCTTAGTAATTGTGAGTGGGATTGCACGACTACATTGTTGGCACAGGGGCAGACCCGGGGTGCAAAGCTACAACAACGCAACAACAAAACCCTAACTATCGGCCCTTTCGGCATCACCTGTGAAGCAGATGAAGTCTCACCCGAGGTAGAGGCAGGGGTGGTTGCAGGACTCAAATGTCTGCAAACTTAGCTGGGACACAGATGTGTGATTCTTATATTTAACAGAGCACTTAGCAGTGAACATTCATCAGTATTCAGTTCTTAGTAACAACGCAGACAAACCCTAATTACAGAGCATCGTAGTATTCAACCAAATCCACATCTAATAGCACTTAGCATAAAAGGAACACATTAGATCTAGCAGATTCAGGCACTAAGCATACTCATATAGGTCAGATCTAACATTCATTCTCCTTATTAAGCACAAAGAAACATCAATTCTATCTAACATTCATCTATATCATAGCAAGTCACACATAAACACATCAACACATTGCACGAAGTAGAGCAATACAACATATACGTGGTTTACCCCCCCGGGGCTACGTCCACCAACTCTTCTTCTCTTATTTTCTCTTTTATTATATTATGTTAATCAATTACATGCACAGAGCCTCAAAAACCCTACTCCGCATAGGACAGGAGATCTGCGCACTTCGCTAGATCCTCCTTCCCCGAGTTAGGTTTAGCACAAAGCCTCCTCTCGATCTCTTACAGTCCCTTGCACTTAGCCTTACCAGTATTACATAGTATGCACATCGCATTTACAATCCTTCAAATACATAGATCGATCACTATTACCTTCTACATCGCCTAGCTTCTATATATATATATTACAAAAGTGAGCCTAGGCATGGGTAAACCCATGGGTTGACCCTCCCATACCCATTACATAATCCCAAATCCCAAAAAGGACCTAAAAGGGTCCGAGATCCCGCGATCTTTGCTTCGTCTTGCGCTCTACCTTCGACAACATGTCGAAGTCCCAAAATGGTAAAAAATGACCAAGGATCCTCAAAACTTGGTCAAGGGCCAACATGCCCCCAACACTCACCTGTGACTCGTCCCGAGTCACTCTGATCTGACTAGTTTTTCTTTAAAAGTATTAAGCTTATCTCAAGATGCTTCGACTTGTTTCTATGCTACGACCTCCTGTTCAGTGAACTCTTTTATGACTGCTTCATTAACAGGTCCTTCGTGTTGAAAAGTCAACAAGAAACATGTGTCTAATTTACTTTTCCCTTAAATAAATTGGACAATAAATATTAATCTATTATCTCATAATTACTTGAAATAATTAACTGAAATGGCAAATCGGTTAACTATGGGAAATTCGAGTTCAAAGGTTGGCTTGTAAGACATGGAGGTGACTTGAAGTTGTAATAGAGTTATAAGTTTAGTTATGAGAGTTGTGAAGTAGTTTAACTCAGTTAAGTGAGTTAAGTCGAGTTGTACTAGTTGTAACTGAACTTACACTAGTGAGAGTTCAGTGAATTAATTATTAATTAATTCAAATCAGTGAACTCACATGCAACTGAAGATTCACCACGGTTAACTACATGCATGTCAGATCCAGTGGAGACCNAGTTGAGATAACAGGTGAAAGGGACAGTTTGGCTATCAGTTGTGATTTGAGTGAAGTGCACTCATGTAATCACACATGCAGTGGATATGCTTATGAGCATGTGAAAACTAGGAAATTCAAATTCATTGTGAGAATTCTAATTGCAAGGATTGTGCAGAGGAGGCAGGCTGTTTGGAGACAGAAATTGGCACATGTATTTGTTGAGTTTTGTATGACAATGTGAGACGATTGTGTTGTACTGAGAGCTCTTGGATTAGAGTTTTGTATGAGATTGTTTCATGATCCATGATATACATAATATATGATAGTGGGATTTTTAGATTTATGTTTTCCCTGTAAAACTTTATGATATACATAGCTTTATGATAGTTGGCAGTCTAGTTCGAGCTGATTGACTAGGTACTTCGCCCTGTTCATCTGTAATCCTTCTACACACTTCCCCGTGAGTTCGACGACAAATCTTGTGACCTGTGTGGGTTGGTTCTTGCATACCATCTTTCCAGCTATCAACTAACATGTTAGGCGCACTGCACCATTCTGGATGGAGGCTACCTTGTAGCCTCGCATCCCCTTCTCGACATCGTCGTATGTGTCCTTAATATTATGTTCTAGCGTGCAATCTGAGGCTTTTCCTGGGTAGAACTCCTGCGGGTCAGGTCCTTGCATACTCAACCTTGTGATCCCATGGATCAACATTGGATCGACTGTAATACAGAGGTCTAGCCATAAATAGCTGCCATGGTAACACGACAGTAGTAGCTTGACATAGGCGTTGACTTCCTAATGCCTTCCAAAGTGGGGGATTTTTATGACTTTTAACAAGGTGGACTGCGCGAGGTTCATCGTCCACGACCGAGGGACTATCTTTGATTTCTTTCCCTTCATCATGGTCAGGTATTTGTACAGTTCTTGCGATCTCCGAGGTTAAAGTCACTGAACTTCAACATTGTGATCTTGTCCTATTGTACTCTTACTGTGTGTTTCCCCTTTGGGAGGTACGCAGTAACAATGGTGTACTCGAAGTCTCTTGGCACACTATCACAACTTACTGCGCCGGCTAGAGGTGGGATATAGTCGGGTAATATAGATGGAATCAACTTCGCGTTGGCTAGGTCGTCTCTGTGCTTGGTTCTCTTCTCTATCGTTGGTCAGGATGGCCCCAATCCACGAGCAGTCGATGGAGAGGCTTGCAGTCCTCTCGTCGATGACACTTGTATACCTTCGGACATCGACATTACTCTTTCGGTCATGAGGTCAATGAGAAATTCCTTGAAAATTTTCTCTGCAACGCTGAACTCGTCCGACATACATGCTTGGGGTTGAAAATCTCAGGTTCGAAGAGTAATATCTCAATGCAATGGGATAGATGTCAAAAGCGCGATAATATCCTTGCTAATGTGGTTTGTTGGTGTGGTCTGCCAACGTTTCCATGCTGACGTGGTGTGATGACGTAGATCTCCCTGATTTAACTATCATCATATGTTCTCCATGTCCAATGGTCCTTATTCATTTCGGATTTCCATCTCTCTGAGCTTCGAGTCTTTCAAATCTCAAACTGAAAAATCTTGAGGTGAGATTTTTCTTAACCGTAACCTCCTCAAAACTTTAGACCCGAACTAAATGTTGTTCGTCGATCATGTTCTTAGATCGATGGCTCGATCTATCCATGATGTTTCTCTTATATCTTATCTTGTCCTTCCACTTAGAATGATCCGACGAATGACAGAGATTCAGATAATTGAATTCTTAGGCCTTGTGCCCTGTTTATCCTATCCTTCACTTGATTTTATCGGACGATTGTTGGTCATTTGGATTGTTGATCCAACGTCCCCTATCTCTCTCTCTCCTGAGCTTATGATATCTCTGACTTAGAAGGTTTTCTATGTGTTCAAGGGTCTCGACCTTTGCTCCTTCTGTGAGTCCTGATGACTTTGGGTCTCGTCTGCATTTCTGAAAAAACGCTATCTCTCCTGAGCTTTGGAAATGAAGTTAAGCTCAACCCCGGCACACACTTGTGCTCTATGTGCAACTTTGACCTATTCCTCCTGAGCTTTATTCCTTCTGCAAACTCACAGATTCTAAGGAATCATGTGCACGCTCCTTGTTTCCTTCATGATAACCTCTTTCTATATGGAAACTCCAACTCTCTGCCCTTTTCTCATCCTCCTGAGCTTGTAGATAACAATTTCTCATGGTCTCGTCATTCTCGATTCTATCATTGTTGCTTTCCTATTTTTCGTCATTGATGCCAATATGTCATCGTCGTTGTTGTTCTTTCCATCAATGACAAGCACACTCTGCCTCTGAACATACCAACAATCTCCCCCTTTGGCATTGATGGAAACCCTAAAGGACTGCATTGTTCTACTTAGACCTCCAATTATAGCATCCAGACCACACCTTTTCTCCCCCTTTGACATCAATTTCAAAGAAAACATGTTCCCCCTGAGTTGTTGGAGTAATTTTCGGAGGTATAAGATATTCAACCAACAAAAAATCCCCCTGACAGGATGGACTCTCTTAGGTGAGAGAAGAGATGACACCCAACTTCTGACAGAGATATTCAAATGGTGTATTGGCTATGGGTTTAGTAAATATGTCTGCAATTTTTTTTGTGGAAGGAATATAATTCAACTGAACAACTCTGTTTGTAACCTGCTCTTTGAGAAAATGATACTTTATTGGCATATGCTTTGTCTTGGAATGAAATACTGGATTCTTGGACCTATTCATATTCATCTTCAACTGTGTCCTCTATAGTAGACTCAATATTTCTCACCTCTCAATTACTCCATTTTGTTGTGGAGTTCTTGGGATTTTGTATTCTCTCCCGATCCCATGTTTATCACAGAATTCCTTGAAATCACTTGACATAAATTCTCCTCCTCTGTCTGATCTTACTGCCTTTAACCTGTTGCCTATTTTATTCTTAATTAAAGCCAAGTCCTATGCCTATTTTATTCTCAATTAAAGCTAAGTCCTTTAACCAAGTCCTATTCTCTGTTCTGTGTATATTTATCAAGCCAAGTCCTATGCCAGATCATAAACTCAAATATTCGTCCTCTATAGCGATTATCATGATTCTGTTCTTCATCAGTGATCATTATCATGAGATTATTTGGCTTCTATGTCAGTTACAATCTTCGACACTTTCCCATCTGTCAATTGTTTTTATGATGAGTCTTCATTCTACTAGCAGTTACCTCGAGACTCTTCAACTCCTATGGCGATCACCCTGAAGCTCTTTGAATTCTCTAGTAGATACAATCTTCAACATTTTTCCATATTTCAATTATCTCTATGATGAGTCTTCATTCCAATGGCAGTTACCTCGATACTCTTCATCTCCTCTAGCAATCACCCTGAATCTCTTCGAATTCTCTAGAAAATACAGTCACTTTGTTCCATTAGTTACAAAGAGAACCTCTGCACACTCATCCCTTTAGTGCATTTTCCCTTCCTGAGAAAACTTCACAAAGGGTGCTAGTTTTTCTTGCTAAGCCTCTTTCTTTCACGTGACCATGATCTGTGATCAAATGCCTATCCAAAAGGCACTTTGTGACTTTGCATTTCATATTTTATGTTGCGGTTCACCTTGATTCTCCCAACTCCGGAAATCTGAAGTGGATCCTAGCAACGCTAGCTTCTTCCCCTCATTTTCGTTGATGTGACCATGGCTGTGACCAAATGCCTATTCAAAGGGCGCCTCTTGATCTTGGTCTAGTGAGTGCTAGCTCTGTTTCTTGATATGAACTTGGGCAATGATCTCATGTGACCACGCGATTGCGGCCGCGTCTAAAAGAGGTTTGAGGAAACTCGCTTTTCACCCCGCAATTCACCATAGAGCTCCACCCGTCCTTTCTCCAAAACGATGGTTCTGCTTGCAGCCCACCTTCAACATTTTAAATTTCGCGCACCTTCAATACCCGCAATGCGATGGGACCGTCAATCTCATGATCTTGACAATGTTCCTGAACTGACAGATCAGATCTAACCTTCTTAAATCAACGGCTATGATTTACTTCATGATCCAGGCTTTGGGAGCTTCAAATCTCAAACCCTTCTTTTCTCCCTACGCCAATCTTTCGAAGTCGATGATCTGTGGACACTTATTCTTTTCAATCGACGATCAGGATCTCCTCCATGAGTCCGACCTTAGGGAATTTCAATTCTCAACTTTATATCTATCACCTTTTTCTCGGAGCTGACAATCCACTGACGTGTGTCATTTTTGGATCAACGGTTGCGATTCTTTCGCATCTCTAGACTTCAGAATTCTCAAGTCTCAACTTTCACTGTAGTATGAACAAAAATTGAGAATAATCCTGAAGTGATCTTCAAATCGGATGACTTATGTCCACTTCGGGTCTTTGGGACTTCACCCTTCGAGTCTTTGGGACTTCTCCCTTCGGGTCTTCGGGACTTCGTAACCTTTCAAATTTCCCGATGCATATTTCTCTGAAGTAGATCGGATGGTTGATATATTGTTTGCACGATGAACGATTCTCATTCACTTTGGAAATTCGGCTATTTTACTTACTCTATCCTTCCACTGTATTAGATCGACGGTCGAGAATGATCTCAAAGTGATCTTCATATTGGACGTCTCATGTCCACTTTGGGACTTCGGTAGTCGGGACTTCAGGACTTTGGGAAAGTGCTGGTGGTAAAACTACCAAAGTAAATCTCCAGGTGTGACGTAACTTGTTTATGTCACTTGTTGACATGGGATGAGCCAATTTCCTCTTGACATTTGTCATCACCTGATTATGCCATGTGTACTTGTTGATGTGGTCTACTATATGTCCTTGCTGACGTGGTCCGCTGACATAGATCTCCCACACGTCCTTGTTGACGTGGTCTGTTGGCGTGGTCTGCCAACGTGTCCATGTTGACGTGGTCTGCTAACGTAGATCTCCTTGATCTAATAGTCATTGTATGTTCTCCAGATCCGATGGTCCTTATTCATTTCAGATTTTTGGCTCTCCAGGCTTCGGTTCTTTCAAATCTCAAACTGAAAAATATTGAGGTGAGATTTTTCTGGAGCATAACCTACTCGCAACTTTAGACCCGAACTAAATTTTGTTCATCGATCATGTTCTTAGATCGATGGCTCGATCTATCCATGATGTTGCTATTTTAGCTTATCTTGTCCTTCCACTTAGAATGATCCGACAATTGACGAAGATTCGGATAATCGAATTATCATACCTTGTGCCCCATTTATCATATCATGCACTTGATTTGATTGGACGGTTTTTGGTCATCTGGATCGTTGATCCAATGGCCCCTGTCGCTTTCTCTCCTAATATTTTGATCTCTCTAACTTAGAAGGTTTTCTAAGTGTTCAAGGGTCTCGAACTTTGTTCCTTATCCGAGTCCTGATGACTTTGGGTCTCGTTTGCATTTCTGAAAAACGAAATCTCTCCTGATCTTTGGCAATGAAGTTAGCCTTGGCCCTGGTGCACACTTGTGCTCTGCGTGCAACTCTGTGTTATTCCTCCTAATCTTGATTCCTTCTCCAAACTCACGGATTCTAAGGAATCATGTGCACACTCCTTGATGCCTTCATGATAACCTCTGGCTATCTGGAAACTCCAAATCTCTTCCCTGTGCTTGTCCTCCTGAGATTGTAGACAACAATTTCTCATGGTCTTTTCATTCTTGATGATATCATTGTTGCTTTCTTGTTTGTCGTAATTGATGCCAATATGCCATCGTCGTTGTTGTTCTTTCCATCAATGACAAAGACACTCTGCCTATGAACATACCAACAATATCCCCCTTTGGCATTGATGGAAACCCTAAAGGACTGCACTTTTCTTCTTATACCTACAACTATAGCGTCCAGACCACACCTTTTCTCCCCCTTTGACATCAATGTCAAAGAAATAATGCTCCCCTTGAGAAATTGCAGTACTTTTCGGAGGTATCATATATTCAACCAACACAAAATTCCCCTGCTAGGATGGAATCTCTTAAGTGAGAGAAGAGATTACACCCAACTTCTGACAGAGATATTCAAATGGTGTCTTGTCTAGGGGCTTAGTAATGATGTCTACAATTTCTTTTGTGGAAGGAATATAATTCAGCTGAACAACTCTGTTTGTAACCTGCTCTTTGAGAAAATGATACTTTATTGGCATATGCTTCATCTTGGAATGAAATACTGGATTCTTGAACCTCTTCATATTCATCTTCAGCTGTGTCCTCTGTAGTAGACTCAATATTTCTCACCTCCCAACTACTCCATTTTTTTGTGGAGTTCCTAGGATTGTGTATTCTCTCCTGATCCCATGTTTATCACAGAATTCCTTGAAATCACTTGACATAAATTCTCCTCCTCTATCTGATCTTACTGCCTTTAACCTGTTTCTTGTTTGATTCTCAATTAAAGCTTCAAATATTTTAAAATTCTCAAATGCTTTAGTTTTTCCTTTGAGACAAGAAACCCAAGTGAGTTTGGAGTAATTATCAATGATTAGCATGAAATAGTTTTCCTTCCCTATGCCTTCCTATCTTTATGGTCCACATAAATCCATATGAACTAATTGGATTGGTTTCTCTGTTGAAGTAGAGCTCTTTGGATTTAAACCATGTCCTGGTTAGCTTTCCTACTTGGCAAGGTTTACACACAAAATCTTGTGGCTTTGATAATTTTGGAATATCTTTTAGTGCCTCAAGATTTTTGAGCTTGATTAAGTGGTCAGAGTTTAGATGTTCAAATCTCCTACGCCATAACCAGCTTTCATCATGTTTCCTTATATGAAAATCTTCTCTATCTTCTTTTAGCATACATGCATTATTATCTGTCCTTAGGCCTTTAGCCACCACTTGTCCTGATTTTACATTCTTTACCTTACAATCTTTGGAAGTGAAAACCTCTTCACATCCTTTGTCACATTTTTTACTTATACTGAGCAAATTATGTTTTAGACCATCTAAAAGCAGAACATCATGGGCATCTTCTTTGCCATTACTCAAAATCACCGTTCCTTTACGCTTGATTTTACCTGGTTCATCATTTCCAAGGGTCACATTTCCTAATTTGATTTTACTTATAGACAAAAGATTATCCTTGTCTCCAGTCATGTGCTTGGAACATCCACTGTCTATATTCTAGGGGTATTTTTGTTTTTGAGTTGAAAGTACTAGACCACATTTTTCACTATCTTTCTTTTTCCAAGTGTTGGCATTTGTAGCTAAGAGATTTATCCTTGGATCCACATTGTAATTCATCATATGGAAGTCTACATCTTTGTGGATGAAGTTATGACGATTATAGCATTCGATCTCATCGTTCAATAGGTCAAAGATATTGGTGCAACGTTGCCTACTCATTGGCGGTTTAGTTCTATGTTGCAAGGATTGTTTATTTCTTGACCTCCTCAGTTGCATGTCTCTAAAATTAGCTTGACAATTTGTAATCTTATTACCAAAATTAGAGCAGTAAGATAGTAACCATGGAAGAAATTTTGGTACCTGAAGGATGGCCTTATTTTTGGCATTTTTTCCTCCATCTTATGATATCTTTGTTTTTTATCAGGGATCATCTTATCTTTATTATCTTTTGGTGACAGAGTATTCTCATGGTCCGATTGTCTGCTGACTTGGAACTTGATCATCTTTACTGGCTCTTTGCTTTCAGGTTGTTTCCTATTTTAACCACTTACTTAACCTAAACCAGTCTTAGACAAAGGAGATATATGTTTTCTCAAAATGTCATTTAGTTATGTTGAGGCTTTAATAATTGGAAGATTTTGGAGATACAATACTTTAAAGTTCTCCATCTCTTTTCTGGTTTTTACTACCTCTTCTTCCAAGGCTCCACATCTTGCCTTCTTCTCTGATAACTGTTGTTTCAGAGTGTCCTCTATTTTCTTTGCCTCTTCTAACTCCACCTTTAGCAGGGCAAGGTATTCATCAGGTTTTTTACCATCCTTTTCAAACTACATCAACAACTGTTTTTTACTTCTCTTCTTAAGTTTGAGTATGTAAATCTCTTCTAAAGCACTAACATATCAACCACAACTTCTTCATCATTAACATAACTTCCTGTTCTTTTATTATCATAATCCTGTTTGGCCATAAGCATAAATCCATTAACCTTATCTTCACAAGAAGAGTCATTATCTGTGTCTCCTGAAGAGTCATCATTGTTTACACATAAACTTTTGTTTTATCAAATATCTTGGATTTGTGCTTCTCTTCACCTTCAGAGTTCTGGTCCTTCTTCTTGTGTGAACACTTAGATGCAAAGTGACCTATCTTCATTTCATATGTAGTCAACGTTCCTAGAAGTTGATAAAAAGGTATAACTTTTAGAACATTAAGTTCTTCTATAGTAGAGACCTTTGGGTTGAACATATCTGGCACAGATCTCAAAATTTTATGAACTAAAGAGGCTTCCTCAATTTTTTCACCAATCCCTTTCATTGCATTTACTAGTTTTTCAATTATAAAAAAGTACTTCTCAACAGTTTCATTCTCTTTCATATTTATTTGTTCAAATTGTAGTCTGTAGTTTTCAAGCTTATCATCCATTACCTTCACATTACCTTCATAACTGTCAATAAGTTTGTCCCGCATTTCTTTGGCAGATTCTAAGTGCATAACTTTTACAAATTCTGCTTCTAGAAGCCCACTCAGAATAGAATTCATAGCCTTAGCGTTGAAGTTGGATTCTAGCTTGTCATCCTTAGAAGCTAGTACAACTAGCTTTACATAACCATTCTCTACCACATTCCAGACATCTGCACCTAAAGCCTTTATGCAGGTTCTCATCCTACCTTTCTAGAAGGCAATGTTTGTTCCATTGAACAGAGGGACCTTGTTGGTTGAAGTTCCTTCATGGATAGTCATGTTTAAGCTCTAGGGTATACCCTTAAATAAAGGGAACTGGCTTTGATACCAATTGTTGGACAACTGGGAGGGAGGGGTGAATCAGTTGTTACCGTGCTTAAACAATTATGCCCATTTTAAACTCTTTACAGAGCACTCAATGATGATCACAATAATGCAAGGAAGTAAAAAATAGAATATTCAACATCAATCACACACATGAAATACACAGAGACATATATTCCTGAGGAAACCCATAAAGGGAGAAAACCTCTTCTTCTTGATATGATAAGTAGTCTTTATTTTTTGTACATTATCATTCTTATGAGCACCAACTCCTTTTGAGGCTACCACCTATGATTTACAAGAAGCAACTTGTTGAGAGCACCAACTCTTTGGTTTCTCTAGCACCCACTAGAAGGAAGCACCAACTCCATTTGTGTTCCAACACCAACTTCCGGACACACAGGCACAAACCTGTACAAGATGCAACTTGCTGAGAGCACCAACTCTTCGGATTCTCTAGCACCCACTAAAAGGAAGCACCAACTCCATGAGTGTTCCAACACCAATTGGATGGAAGTATCAACTTCCAGTTACACAATCACCAACCTGTATAACAAAGAACAATGGTTCTCCCTTGCACCACCCTACCACCCTAGTTTTTCCTAGTTGCAAACAGATGGAAGCTACAACTCCTGTGTTGGAGCACCCACTCGAAACTCTGAGGAAAATAGTCCTCCATAGCACCTCCCTACCACCCTGATTATAAATATTTGCTTGAATAATTTAATACAGTGATACAATATTTATCAATGTCTTACCAATCTCATCACTGTTTGGCTACACTGCTCTACTCTGCCTACATCAGTGTCTTCCTGCTAGCATATTCTTGTGTTTTATGTTCTTCTGCTCTATCTCTGCATGTGCACCTAGGATTTCTCTTCCTTTCTCTTATATGTATCTTTGTACTATCTTTTATTTTGCGTCTTATGTTATGTGCACCATTTCCATTCTATGCGCTACGCCTCTTCTGTGCACATCATGCTTCTACCCACATTAATAACTATCAAAAGAAGCAACCATCTCTTCTATGTTCTACGTATATTTATCAAGCCAAGTCCTCTGCCAGATCATACACTCAACTCTTCGTCCCCTCTGGCAATTATGATGATTTTTTTCTTCATCAGTGGTCATTTTCCTGAGATTATTTGGCTTCTACGGTAGTTACAGTCTTCGACACTTTTCCATCTGTCAATTATTTCTATTATGAGTCTTCATTCTACTGGCAGTTACCTCAAGACTCTTCAGCTCCTCTGGCGATCACCCTGAAGCTCTTCAAATTCTCTGGCAGAAACAATCTTCGACACTTTTCCATATTTCAATTGTCTCTATGATGAGTCTTCATTCCACTGGAAGTTAGCTCGAGACTCTTCAGCTCCTCTGGCGATCACCTTGAAGCTCTTCGAATTCTCTGGCAGATACAATCACTTTGTTTCATCAGTTACAGAGAGAACCTCTGCACGCTCATCCCTTTAGTGCCTTTTCCCTTCCTGAGAAAACTTCACAATGGGTGTTATATTTTCTTGCTAAGCCCCTTCCTTTCATGTGAACACAAGTTGTGATCAGACGCCTATCCAAAATGCGCTTCGTGACTTCGCATTTCAGATTTTCTGCCACGATTCACCTTGATTCTCCCAACTCTTGAAATCCGAAGTGTAGCCTAGCAACGCTAGCTTCTTCCCCTCATTTTCTCTTATGTGACCATGGTTGTGACCAAACTCTTATTCAAAGGGCGCCTCCTGATCTCGGTCTAGTGAGCGATAGCTTCGTTTCTCGATATGACCTTGGGTGATGTTCTCATGTGAAGATGCTATTGCGGGCACATCCAAAGGTGGTTTGAGGGAAACCCTCTTTTCACCTCGTGATTCACCACAGAGCTCCACCTGTCCTTTCTCCAAAACCATGGTTTTGATTGCGGCCCTCCTTCAACATTTTAAATTTTGTGCACCTTCAATCTCTGCAATGCGACGGAACTGTCGATCTCACGATCTTGATAGTGTTCCTGAACTGACGGATCAGATCTAACCTTCTTAAATCAGCGACTGTGATTTTCTTCGTGATCCGGGCTCCAGGAGTTTCAAATCTCAAACCCTACTTTTCTCCGTACGCCAATATTCTAAAGTCAATGATCTGCGGACACCTGTTCTTTTCAATTGACGATCAGGATCTCCTCCGTGAGTCTGGCCTTAGGGACTTTCAATTCTCAACTTTATCTCTATCACTTTTTTCCCAGAATTAACAATCCACTGACGTGTGTCCCTTTTGGTTCAGCGCTGCGATTCTTTTGCATCTTCGGAATTCGGAATTCTCAAGTCTCAAATTTCACTATAGTATGAACAACGGTTGAGAATACTTCCGAAGTGATCTTCAGATTGGATGACTTATGTCCACTTCAGTTCTTCGGGACTTCACCCTTCGAGTCTTTGGGACTTCGCCCTTCGGGTCTTTGGGATTTTGCAACCTTTCAAATTTCTTGAAGTAGATTTCTCCGAAGTAGATCGGATGGTTGAACTATTGTTTGCACGATGAATGATTCTCGTTCACTTCAGAACTTCGGTTATTTTACTTACGCTATCCTTCCACTGTATTAGATCGATGGTTGAGAATGCTCCTGAAGTGATCTTCATATCAGACGTCTCGTGTCCACTTCGGGACTTCGGCATTCGGGACTCTGGGACTTTGGGCAAGTGCTGGTGGTAGAACTCTTGAAGTAAATCTCTTGGCGTGACATAACTTTCTTACATCACTTGTTGACATGGCACGAGCCAATTTCCTTTTGACACTTGTCATCACCTAATTATGCCATGTGTACTTGTTGACGTGATCTGCCATATGTCCTTGCTGATGTAGATCTCCCACACGTCCTTGCTGACGTGGTCTACTGGCATGGTCTGCCAATGTGTCCATGCTGACATAGATCTCCCTGATCTGATGGTCATCGTATGTTCTCCAGATCTGATGGTCCTTATTCATTTCGGATTTCCATCTCTCCGGGCTTCAGGTCTTTCAAATCTCAAAATGAAAAATCTTGAGGTGAGATTTTTCCAGAGCGTAACCTCCTCACAACTTTAGACCCGAACTAAATGTTGTTTGTTGATCATGTTGTTAGATAGATGGCTTGATCTATCCATGATTTTTCTCTTCTAACTTATCTTGTCCTTCCACTTAGAATGATCTGGCAACTGACGGAGATTTAGATAATCGAATTCTCAGAACTTGTGCCCCGTTTATCCCATCCTTCACTTGATTTGATCGGATGGTTGTTGGTCATCTAGATCATTGATCCAACGACCCCTGTTTCTCTCTCTCCTGAGCTTCTAATCTCTCCGACTTAGAAGGTTTTCTAAGTGTTCAAGGGTCTCTACCTTTGCTCCTTCTGTGAGTCCTAATGACTTTGGGTCTCATCTTCGTTTCTTAAAAATGCTATCTCTCCTGAGCTTTGGCAATGAATTAATCTCAGCCTTGGTGCACAATTTCTCTCTGCGTGCAACTCTGCGCTATTCCTCCTGAGCTTGATTCCTTCTCCAAAATCACGGATTCTAAGGAATCTTGTGCACGCTCCTTGTTGCCTTCATGATAACCTCCAGCTATTTGGAAACTCCAACTATCTTCCCTATGCTCTTCCTCTTGAACTTTTAGACAACAATTTCTCATGGTATCGTCATTCCCGATGCTATCATTGTTGCTTTCTTGTTTGTCGTCATTGATACCAATATGCCATCATCATTGTTGTTCTTGCCATCAATAAAAATCACACTCTGCCTGTGAACATACCAACAACATCCCCCTTTGGCATTGATGGCAACCCTGAAGGACTGAACTTTTCTACTTAGACCTCCAACTGTAGCATCCAGACCACACCTTTTCTCCCCCTTTGACATCAATGTCAAAGAAAACATGCACCCCCTGAGATGTTGCAGTACTTTTCAGAGGTATCAGATATTCAACCAACACAAACTCCCCCTGACAGGATGGACTCTCTTAGGCAAGAGAAGAGATGACACCTAGCTTCTGACAGAGATATTCAAATGGTGTCTTAGCTAGGGGTTTAGTAAAGATGTCTGCAATTTGTTCTGTGGAAGGAATATAATTCAACTGAACAACTCTTTTTGTAACTTGCTCTTTGAGAAAATGATACTTTATTGGCATATTCTTCGTCTTGGAATGAAATACTGGATTCTTGGACCTATTCATATTCATCTTCAGCTGTGTCCCCTGTAGTAGACTCAATATTTCTAACCTCTCAACTACTCCATTTTGCTATGGAGTTCTTGGGATTGTGTATTCTCTCCTGATCCCATGTTTATCACAGAATTCCTTGGAATCACTTGACATAAATTCTCCTCCTCTATCTGATCTTAATTCCTTTAACCTGTTGCCTGTTTGATTCTCAATTAAATCTTTAAATATTTTAAAATTCTCAAATGCTTCAGTTTTTTTTTTTGAGACAAACAACCCAAATGAGTCTGGAGTAATTATCAACGATCAACATGAAATAGTTTTCCTTCCCCGTGCCTTCCTGTCTTGATGGTCCACATAAATACATATGAACTAATTGGAGTGGTTTCTCTATTGAAGTAGAGCTCTTTGGATTTAAACCGTGTCCTGGTTAGCTTTCCTTCTTGACAAGGTTTACACACAGAATCTTGTGGCTTTGATAATTTTGGAAGATCTTTTACTGCCTCAAGATTTTTGAGCTTGATTAAGTGGTCAAAGTTTAGATGTTCAAATCTCCTATGCCATAACCAACTTTCATCATGTTTTCATAGATGACACTCTTCGCTATCTTCTTTCAGCATACATGCATTATTATCTGTCCTTAGTCCTTTAGCCGCCACTTGTCCTAAGTTTACATCCTTTACCTTACAATCTTTGGAAGTGAACACCTCTTCACATCCTCTATCACACTTTTGACTTATACTTAGCAAATTATGTTTTAGACCATCTAAAAGCAAAACATCATGGGCATCTTCTTTGTCATTACTCAAAATCACCATCCCTTTACCCTTTATTTTACCTAGTTAATCATTTCCAAAGGTCACGTTTCGTATTTTTCTCTTACTTATAGATAGAAGATTATCCTTGTCTCCAGTCATGTGCTTGGAATATCCACTATCTATATTCCAGGGGTGTTTTTGTTGTTGAGATAAAAGTACTAGACCACATTTTTCACTATCTTTATTTTTCTAAGTGCTGGCATTTCTAGATAAGAGCTTTATCCTTGGATCCTCTTTGTAATTCTTTAGATTGCAGTTTGCAGATTTGTGGACGAAGTTATGACAGTTATAACATTCGACCTCATCATTCAATAGGTTAAATAGATTAGTGCAACGTTGTCTACTCATTGGTTGTTTAGTTCTATGTTGCAAGGATTGTTTATTTCTTGACCTCCTCAGTTTCATGTCTCTAAACTTAACTTGACAATTTTTAATCTTATGACCAAAATTAGAGGAGTAAAAACGATAACCATGGAATAAATTTTTTGTACCTGAAGGATGGCCTTCTTTTTGGCATTTGTTGCTCCATCTTCTAATATCTTTGTTTCTTATCAGGGATCATCTTGTCTCTATTAGCTTTTGGTGACACAGTATTCTCATGGTCTGATTGTCTGCTGACTTGGAACTTCATCATCTTTACTAGCTCTTTGATTTCTGGTTGTTTGTTGTTTGAACCACTTACATAACCTAAACCGGTCTTCAATAAAGGAGATCTATGTTTTCTTAGAATGCCGTTTAGTTCTGCTAAGGCTTTAATGCTTGGAAGATTTTAAAGATACAATACTTTAAACTTCTCCATCTCTTTTTTGGTTTTTACGACCTCTTCTTCCAAGGCTTCACATCTTTCCTTCTTCTCTAGTAATTGTTGTTTTAGAGTGTACTCTATTTTCTTTTCCTCTTCTAACTCCACTTTTAGCAGGGCAAGGTCTTCATCAGGTTTTTTACCAACCTTTTCAAACTGCAATATTAACAATTGTTTTTGTTTTTTCTTCTTATGTATGAGTCTGTCAATCTCTTCTAAAGCACTGATTAGTTCACCTTCCATATCAATCACAGATTATTCATCATTAGCATCACTTGTTGTGCTTTTATTATCATAATCCTCTTTGTCCATAAGCATAAATTCATTAACCTTATCTTCACAACAAGAGTCACTATTTGTGTCTCCTGAAGAGTCATCATTGTTTACACATAAAATTTTCTTTTTATCAAACCTCTTGGATTTGTACTTCTATTCACCTTCAGAGTTCTGGTCCTTCTTCTTGTGTGGACACTTATATGCAAAGTGACCTATCTTCATTTCATATGCAGTCAATGTTCCTAGAAGTTGATCAAAAGGTAGAACTTTTAGAGCATTAAGTTCTTCTATAGCAGAGACCTTTGGGTTGAACCTATTTGGCAGAGATCTCAAAATTTTCTAAACTAAAGAGGCTTCCTCGATTTTTTCACCAAACCAGTCTCTACCACATTTCAGACATTTGCACCTAAAGCCATTATGTAGGTTCTCATCCTACATTTCTAGAAGGCAAAGTTTGTTCCATTGAACAAAGGGACCTTGTTAGTTTAAGTTCCTTCATGGATAGTCATGTTTAAGCTCTAGGATCTACCCTTAAATAAAGGGAACTGGCTCTGATACCAATTGTTGGACAACTGAGAGGGGGGGGGTTGAATCAGTTGTTACTGTGCTTAAAAAATTATGCCCATTTTAAACTCTTTACAGAACACTCAATGTTGATCACAATAATGTAGGGAAGTAAGAAATAGAATATTCAACATCAATCACACACATGAAATACACAGAGATGGATATTCCTAAGGAAACCCATAAAGGGAGAAAACCTCTTCTTCTTGATATTATAAGTAGTCTTTATTTTATTTTCATTATCATTCTTATGAGCACCAACTCCTTTTGAGGCTACCACCTTTGATTTACAAGCAACAACTTGCTGAGAGCACCAACTCTCTGGTTTCTCTAGCACCCACTAGAAGGAAGCACCAACTCCCTTTGTGTTCCAGCACCAACTGGATGGAAGCACTAAATTCCAGACACACATGCACCAACCTGTACAAGCTCCAAATTGCTGAGAGCACAAACTCTCTAGATTCTCTAGCACCCACTAGAAGGAAGAACCAACTCCCTGAGTGTTCCAGAACCAATTGGATGGAAGTATAAACTTCCAGTTACACATGCACCAACCTATATAACATAGAATAATGGTTCTCCCTTGCACCACCCTACCACCTTGGTTTTTCCTCGCTGCAACCAGATGAAAGCTGCAACTCCATGTGTTCAAGAACCCACTTGAAACTCTGAGGACAATAGTCCTCCCTATCACTTCCCTACCACCCTGATTATAAATCTTTGCTTGAATAATTTAATACAATGATATAGTATTTATCAATGGCTTACCAGTCTCATCATTGTTCTGTTACACTACACTTATCTTCCTGCATCGGTGTCTTCCTGCTCGCATATTCTTGTGCTTTATGTTCTTCTGCTCTGCCTCTGCATGTTCACCTAGTCTTTCTCTCCCTTTCTCTTATATGTGTCTTTTTTCTATATTTTATTTTGCATCTTATGATCTGTGCACCATTTCAATTCTATGCGCTACGTCTCTTCTATGCGCTTTAGTTGTTGTGCACAACATGCTTCTACCCGCATGAATAACTTTCAAAATAAGCAACCATCTCTTCTTTGTTCTTTGTATATTTATCAAGCCAAGTCCTCAGCCAAATAATACACTCAACTCTTCATCCTCTCTGGCGATTATGATGAGTTTGTTCTTCATCAGTGGTTGTTATCCTAAGATTCTTTGGCTTCTATGGCAGTTACAATCTTTGACACTTTTCCATATGTCAATTGTTTCTATGATGAGTTTTCATTCTACTGGAAGTTACCTCGAGACTCTTCAACTCCTCTAGCGATCACCCTGAAGCTCTTTGAATTCTCTGGAAGATACAATCTTTGACACTTTTCCATTTGTCAATTGTCTCTATGATGAGTCTTCATTCCACTGGTAGTTACCTCGAGACTCTTCAGCTCCTCTAGCAATCACCTTGAAGCTCTTCGAATTCTCTGGAAGATACAATCACTTTGTTCCATCAGTTACAGAGAGAACCTCTGTGCGCTCATCCCTTTAGCACCTTTTCCCTTCTTGAGAAAACTTCACAATGGGTGCTATATTTTCTTGCTAAGCCCCTTCCTTTCACGTGACCATGCACTGTGATCAGATGCCTATCAAAACGGTGCTTCGTGACTTGATGTTTTGGATTTTCTGTTGTGAGTCACCTTGATTCTCCCAACTCCTGAAATATGAAGTGAAACCTAGCAACTTTATCTTATTCCCCTCATTTTTGTTGATGTGACCATGGCTGTGACCAAACGCCTATTCAAAGGGCGCTTCCCGATCTTGGTCTAGTGAGCGCTAGCTCTGTTTCTCGATATGACCTTGGGCGATGATCTCATGTGACCATGCGATTGCGGGCGTGTCCAAAGGTGGTTTGAGAGAAACCCTCTTTTCTCCCCCCAATTCACCACAAAGCTCCACGTGTCCTTTCTCCAAAAACGTGGTTTCGATTGCAGCTTGCCTTCAACATTTTAAAGTTCGTGCACCTTCAATCCCTGCAATGCAATGGGACTGTCGATCTCAAGATATTGACAGTGTTCCTAAACTAACGGATCAGATCTAACGTTCTTAAATCAATGGCTATGATTTACTTCATGATCCGAGCTCTGGGAGTTTCAAATCTCAAACCCTGCTTTTCTCCGTACGCCAATCTTCCAAAGTCGATGATCTGCAAACACATATTCTTTTCAATCGATGATTAGGATCTCCTCCATGATTCCGGACTTCAGGACTTTCAATTGTCAACTTTTTCTCTATCACCTTTTTCCCGGAGCTGACAATCCACTGATGCATGTCCCTTTCGGATCAACGACTGTGATTATTTCGTGTCGCTATACTTCAGAATTCTCAAGTAGAAACTTTCATTGTAGTATGATCAACGGTTGAGAATACTCCCGATGTGATCTTTAGATTGAACGAATTATGTCCACTTCGGGTATTTGGGACTTCGCCCTTCGGGTCTTCAGGACTTCTCCCTTCGGGTCTTCGGGACTTTGCAACCTTTCAAATTTCCTGAAGCAGATTTCTCTGAAGTAGAACGGTCGGTTGATCTATTATTTTCACGATGAACGATTCTCATTCACTTTGGAACGTTGGCTATTTTACTTACGATATCCTTCCACTGTATTAGATCGATGGTCGAGAATGCTCCCGAAGTGATCTTCAAATCGGACGTCTCGTGTCCACTTCGGGACTTCGACATTCGAAACTTCGGGACTTTGGGAAAGTGTTCATGGTAAAACTCTTGAAGTAAATCTCTTGGAGTGACGTAACTTTCTTACGTCACTTGTTGACATGGCACGAGCCAATTTCCTCTTGACACTTGTCATCACCTGATTATGCCATGTGTACTTACTGACGTGGTTTGCCATATGTGCTTGCTGACGTGGTCTGGTAACGTAGATCTCCCACATGTCGTTGCTGACGTGGTCTGTTGGTATGGTCTTCCAACGTCTACATGCTGACGTGGTATTCTGACGTAGATCTCCCTGATCTAACGATCATCCTATGTTCTCCAGATCCGATGGTCCTTATTCATTTTGGATTTTCAGCTCTTTGGGCTTCGGGTCTTTCAAATCTCAAACTGAAAAATCTTGCGGTGAGATTTTTCTGGAGCGTAACCTCCTCGCAACTTTAGACCCAAACTAAATGTTGTTCGTCGATCATGTTCTTAGATCGATGGCTCGATCTATCCATGATGTTGCTCTTTAGCTTATCCTATCCTTCCACTTAGAATGATCCAACGACTGATGGAGATTCAGATAATTGAATTCTCAGACCTTGTGCCCCGTTTATCCTATCCTTCACTTGATTTGATCAGACAATTGTTGGTCATATGGATCATTGATCCAACGACCCCTGTCTCTCTCTCTCCTAAGCTTATGATCTCTTTGACTTAGAAGGTTTTCTAAGTGTTCAAGGGTCTCGACCTTTTCTCCTTCTGCGAGTCCCGATGACTTTGGGTCTTGTTTGTGTTTTTGAAAAACGCTATCTCTCCTGAGCTTTGGAAATGAAGTTAACCTTGACCATGGTTCACACTTGTGCTTTGCGTGCAACTCTACGTTATTCCTCCCAAGCTTGATTCCTTCTGCAAACTCACATATTCTAAGGAATCCTCTGCACGCTCCTTGATTCCTTCATGATAACCTATGGCTATCTGGAAAATCCAACTCTCTTCCCCGTGCTCGTACTCTTGAGCTTGTAAACAACAATTTCTCATGGTCTTGTCATTCCCGATGCTATCATTGTTGCTTTCATGTTTGTCGTCATTTCTACCAATATGCCATCGTCCTTGTTGTTCTTGCAATCAATGAAAAGAACACTCTGCCTATGAACATACCAAAAACTTTCTGTGTAACTAATAGAAGTTTTCTTGAGTTTGTGTCACATTTGCAGCATTTCTAGCAAGCTTTTGCTTGTTGTTTTTTTGTAGGTTGGTGACAGAAAGAGGGATATACAATCTATTTTAGGCACATATAAGCTAGAGATCAACCTCCAAATTTGGGGTAACAAATACCCACTTATTTCTTCTTCTTTTTCTCATTGTAAGCAAGCCCAAGGGAGTCACAATGACTTGCATTTCTCAAAGTATTGTAAATTTATGTGTTTTTTTTTTCTTAATTTGTTGACACCTAGGAAAGAGTTTGGCCAAGAAAACCATCCTAAAACGTAAGGCTACGATTGGAGATTTAATTTCAACATTTGTTTATTTTACTTGTTTTCCCCACTTTTCATTAAGACAAGGTTGTGTGGCTAGGATAAGTTTTATTTCAAATTCATTAATCCATTACCCACTTGTGCACAAAACCGGAAGGTCTTGTCCTCCATCTTGTGCACTTGTTGTGGTTGCATAGTTTAGATTTTCTTTTCAAGTTATCTATTTCATTTATTTGTTTTCCTACAACTATAAAAGTGTTTGGCCAAGACAACCATCCTAAATCATAAGGCTAGGTACATATTATTGGTTATTGTTTCTATTTGTTGATGCTTAATGGTTTAAATCTATAGATGTTAGAATATAATCACATAATGTTTTCTTAATCCTGCCGAGGCATAATCATTTAATTGTTTATTTTATTTTACTTTCAAGTCATTGCAAATCATTTCTTTTCAAGTACTTTACTCTTTCATGCAATTTCATTTTCAAGTACTTTAGTTTCTTGCAATTTGCTTTTGTCAAGTACAAGCAATTTACTTTCAAGCACTCTACATTGCAATCATTTAATTTAACTCAACTTAATTCAATCAACTCTAAGCTCAATTTATCCTTAGACCTTTAGGCCTTCAACTTATATAGTTAATTAGCACCTCTAACTATCCCAACTTTGCTATCAAAAAAGGGACTTAAGAAAAGAACTTGGGGTGCTAGATCAGGGATGGTCTCATGGCACTAGGTGTCCCCCTTATTTGAGTACTTTTGTTTCCCGGATTTACCTAGAGAGCTAGGGTGGGGCCTTGTTTGCCTCACTTATTGAGCAACCAACAGTCCTTTTGGTATAAGCGGAGAGAGTTCTAGGGAAGTCACTTAGTTTTAGGATTCGCTTTCATTTAATTAACTTAATCAATCCTAAAATTAATCCACTTCAACCTTGGGATAATCTCATTATCTTTCATGGTTTATGCTTTATAATTCTACAAGCACATTTCACTTCCTTGTACTTTTCATGCAATTTTTATTGAGAAAAGTTGTGGATGTTAAATAAGTGAACTAGTAGTTGTGCATTGCTTGACCTTGGAGGCTTACTTGCTTTATCTTGTTCATCTAAAGTTGCGCACTTGCCCTTGGAGGCTTCCTTTTGAGCATTTTTCATCTAATTTGAGTTGTGTATTGGATCATTAGCTTAACCCCTTGAAGTTGTGCATCTTGTGGAGGCAACTTCACTGTTTGTGTTTTATTGTTGTGTGTTTGTGTTGATGCCATTGAGACAACTCCTTGAAGTTGCGCATCTTGTGGAGGAAATTCATTGTTTGTGTTTGTTGGCTTGATGTGTTGTGGTGATCTTTTCTCTTAAGCAATCTTTCTTTTCCCTGCATAATCAAGTTGTTTCAAGTTAGTTTCAATTTAGTGCTTGTTATTTTGCTTTGTCCATAATTGTATCTTATTTGTATCTATCTATTGTCTTTGCATATTAACTGTGTAGATAGTTGTTTATTTCATTTACTTGTATCTAGTTCAATTGCAAATCTTGCAAAGTAATTCATTTTTGTATCTAATTGTAATCTTTTGTAAATATTAAACTATTTGTAACTTTAGTTGACCCCTTGCCCAACCTTAGGCACTAGTCCTAGTTTTCTTAGGAAAAGGGTTTCCTTTGCATTCAATTTTTTCACTTTCAATTGCTTGCCTCTCATATAGGCTAGTTTCCCCCAACATCTAACACATTAAAATTAACTCCTATAAAACATCTAATAACTCACATAGTAACTAGGGACTACCCTCATTGGATTCCCTTGGAGTAAGCCTAGACGGAAGAAGTTTAAGTCAAGGTGACAGTGGGCTTGAACTTAGACATTGTGTCTCCGAGGACACACTAAGTGGATTGAGACTTAGTCCATGTTTGCAAGTGTGTATAAGGACGAAAACATCTTTGGCGTCATTGTCAGGGATAAGTCTTCTATCCTTGGTCTAAATGACTTAACTAATTTATTCTTTAAAAACTAAGTAATAATTTTAGTCCTTAATTTTTTTTAACTTGGATTGGTTTATTTTTTTTTGCTTTCTCTCCAAGTGGCCAATCCATTGAAAAAATATTTGAAGTATACTAATAGGATCACTTCACAAGGAGTGATTTACTCTTTTTCTGAACCTGGAATTTTTTATAGGAGGAGATTAAATCGCCTTGCTCCTAGAAGGCTACTTGAACGTCTTGGGGAAGAAGCACTCATTGATATCCAATTTTTGTTTCAAACTAATAATCAACCAACTGTTAATACTACAACTAGTAATCCTAACGTAATCATGAGTTCCTTTTTGAGACCTTTGAATTTTACAACCATTCAAGGGGCTCATCATGCAATTCCTGAAAAAGTTATTGAGAAGTTGCCTTGTTTTCAAGGGAACAATGTTGTTAGTGCACATTCTCACATTCTGAATTTTGATCTATGTGTATTCAAATGGTGTCGAGGTCATGATGAAGAGGATGTTAATATGACACTATTTTTCTACTCTTTAGAAGGGGATGTTGCAGAATGGTTTTCAGAGAAAGATCCCAACAAATTTAGCACCCTAGCCGAAATAGTCCAAGATTTCAAGGAAAGGTGGGGTGACCAAAAAGAAAACAGATTTTTACTAGTTTCCCTTAGCTCAAGTGAGAAGAAATAAAATGAAACAATGGAAGAGTTTAATCAGAAATTTAATGACTTGGTTAAAAGTCTCCCTACTACATTTAAGCCTTCAGATGCTGAAATTTTGATTTATTATATGAAATCTTTTGAGGGGCAAATGAGATATCAGTTAAGGGATAAGGATCCTCAAAATCTTAAGGAAGAACAAACTTTTGCAGTGAGGATTGATAAGAATATGCAAGATGCTAGGAAGTCCAACATTCCTGGTTTTTCTAGAGATTCTTCTTCCAAGAGTGTTGAGGAGAAGAAGAAGAAAGTAGAGGGTCAAGAGTATTCTAATGATGGAATTAAGAAATTGACCCAGCTAATTAAGAAAATGGAAATAACCATGCCAATCAAATTAATGCTTTGCAAATAGATTGATCACTATGGAGAGGGCACAAGCTAATAGATCTCATCATAAGCCAAATGATAAGAGGCCAAAGAGAACTCCTCCACGTGATCAAAGGCCACCTAATCCTTTTGAGTCCACCAACTTGTTAGATCATCAAGCCATACCTTATTGTAGACCTTGTGGTGAATTTCATGAGGAAATGAATTGTCCAGTTTTTCTTGAGGGTTGTGATGAAGATGACTATGGCAGTCAAGGAAATGAACAAGTGAATATGTGTGGTAGGAAATATAATGTTGGAATGTATGATTGGATGGAATTTGTTGAACAAGGTAGAAGTGCAAGTTGCATGAATAATATGTTGATAAGGCAACTGAAAATTTTGGGCCTAATCCTACACCCCAACAAGTTTCATAAATGGCTAAGTATAGAGGCATTAAATACCAAAGGAATGGAAACAAAAATCAGGATAGAAATTGTAATGTGCCCCAAATTTACCAAATAAAAAAAAAATTGCTATGTTCATTAAAACTTTCTTACTCTGTTATACTTGATTGGTTTAAAAACTATAATCGTCACTATCGGAATACGACATATGCTTATTCATAGTTACAAGTGACTAGACAAGGTGGCTAACCTTTCCATGAAGTCGTGCCTATTACAATAATTCAGTACATGTGATAACACTTGTCTTAATAGGTTAAGGTTTAGACTAATCCATGAAACTGTCATATGGTTAAGATCATAAAGCCTAAAGTAACTTCTAGCCTAACATGGTATATACATTTATCAAAGGGTTCCACAAAAGTGTTTCACTCAAGCTCCACTTTCAAACTAGACTTAGTACTTTCCACTTCATATCCAATGAAAGGGTACTTCCAACTTACTACAACAATCCCATACATTTAAGCCTCCTTTTCTTTATTATATACTTATACTCCATGTATCAAGAATGTTTTAATCGTTTTTGTTTAGATATACAAACCTTAACATATATCTATAGATATATATATAGTTCTTATCTCCATAATCATATAAGGAAACGTATTGTCTTGAGTTTGTATATATGAGTTATCATATACCTTGCTTGAAGTGTTTAACATTATTCGCATAAGTCTATATATAGGTCTACTTGTAACAAATTATACCCTTACTGTATGCACAATTTAATTATTAAAAGTAGTGGACGTTCTTGCCAGTTTTTCATTACAACTTTAGCTTAGTAATTAAATGGACTTAGCATACACCATTTGTATAATGACAGGGTTGATCGAATAACGATGTTTGGTGTTAAGGGTTGGAATCCCCTCGAGCATGACAGGTCATAACCCTAATACTTACTGTCCAGTATGAAACTTCCCCGACTTAGTGACAAGGATTAGCACTAACAATGTTATGGGCTCGGTTGAATGCGCAGTTAAGACATGTTTGTATATAACATTAAAATCTCTGGGTGATAGTTATGAGGGTTCTGCACTGTACTGGTTATAGGTTCTCGTGACCAATGTGGATATGCCATGCACAATTTTTTCACATGGCCAGCGTACCCAAAACATCCCCTCGCCATTACTCTGCAATATGAGGCTCCCTGGGTAACTAATGTATCATTTCCTTTAGCTCTATGCAATTTCACCCAGCGCTAAACTCTGCAACACTTCTCTGTGTGTAAAATCGGTGACATGGATGGTTCCTACTCTGCGTAAGGCAAGAAATGGGTGCACGTTCGTCTGGTTCCCTACTCTACCAGGTAAACGCATGAAAACTCTAACACTTAAACTATCATGTAAAAGGTGGGGTAGCTCGGAAAGACTAGTTGTATTCGTGACTATCTCTGCAACTATTTTCCTTACAGCTTCTGGTTTAGGTTCCCTCTTTCGTTGTTCGTAAATATCAGAATGTATTTCCATCCATGCTCTGTGTAAAATAAGTATCTTTAACCTGTGGCAGTTTACGACCCTGTCTCTTATCATGAGGGAAACCACCCACTTCTCAGGTTTTTCATTGGGATTTGTATGCATCTTTTATACAGATGGTCTAGTTTCATTATTCGAGCATGGCCCCGTAACAATGTTAGGGTTTTTTTGGCAAGAAGTTATCCTCAATATTCTCCTTAAATTTTATGCTTGTATTTTTTTTTAGTTATTCACGACATGTTTATTGTCCATAAATTCCCGTGGTTACATCTTCCTCTGGTTTTCCATAGTGATTCTTAAATCCGATTCGATGCTCTGTATGGATAAATTATATCTCATTATTTCCTGTGTATTATGTCATACATATCTCTTACATTTGTAAGGTATTTAGGGTTTTTCATGAATGTCTGAGCGGTGCCTTCCTGGACTTACTGTGATTTATTTTCGTTTTAAAGAAACTCATGGTGGAAATGTCCCCTGTGTTTGTAACGAGATTTCCTTTATTAAAATACATGCATGTAGTAGCAGGCCTATAATACCTTTCCATTCATGCCTCGCATAATTAATACAAGAAAAAATTAAGGTTGTAAGACCTCTCTTGTTGTAAATAATTACATTCCTCAGAGTTTATACTTCGGGTGTAGAATTTACCCTAAATTTACTATTCATGAAAGTTGTGTTTAAGATGTCTGTCTGCACTTCTTCCACATAAATTAAATGGTTAGAACCCGTCAAATTCTCTACCATGGAATAGATTATTGATGATGGAAAAGAAATATTTCAGTAGGCTCAAAAATCGTATTTTAGGTTTCATTTCATTCTTGGGTTCTTGTCTATGTTTTTTTTATCATCAATTCATAAGTTTAATAATTATGATAATAGTATCCCGCAACCCTATCTCTAGTCCTGAATTGGGAAATAAATGCCTCTATGGGACAAGATTTATGATGTGAGAACTTTATTGTTTTGGTTATGAAATGTATTACATGTTTAGAAATGTACTTGTACTTGTTTATATTCTAGAGCATTTGTGATGCAAGAGCATCATACAAAGCCAAAGCACGTGTCTAGCCAAAGGAACAGATGAACGTGCGGATGCAAAAATATCGTGTTTTTATGAAAGCGTTTTGAATTTTGAAGTCTGAAGCATTAATGTAATAACTAGGAGAAGCGTACTTGCATTTATGACTTGGAGATATGAACAAATCTGGAGGAATTACTCTCATCTGTAGAATGTAATAGGCATTTAAGTCAGTTAATGAAAGTAGGTAGATTTGATTTAATAGATTAGACAGTTTAGAAGCATAGGAGGGAAAATGGATATAGACACCCTCAACCTTGTATCATTGTAACAAAGAAGATTATTATCAATTCATATTTCATAAGCTGTAGAGCTATAGCAGAGAGTTGTAGAGAAGAACCCATGTACATGAGAACCTGAGTTAATATATGAAGCTTTGACTCAACTTTCATGGTGTTATGATGCTTACTGTTTACATTAGTTGAATGTTATGTTTACAGTTGTTTTGTTTCTTTGTTATGCATTTATCTCGATGTTGTATTGTGTGTATGATTTCATCTTGAATGTATGAAGTCTGAGAGAAGAAGAATGAGTTTCAATTGTTTCTCTTCCTGAGAATTTCCTGCAAGGAGTGTAGTGAACGTCCACAAGGTGTGCGTTGATGAGGATATGATATTTATCTCAGAAAGCTCAGGAGAGATAGCGTTGTTCTCATACCCGCATAAGTGCAGGTGAAGCATAGAGCCATGCAAGGTGTGCGCAGGCTGGTGGAATCCTTAGTACTTATCAACTAAGGTGAAGGTTGAAGGATTACTGTTGCAAAGAGTGCACAGGGTCGAAGACTCAAATAACCAAAAGTTATTTAAAATATTGCCGCAAGGAGTGCGAGGAGGAGCCTTTTGGAAGCCTTGAGTTTGCAAGTGAAAGCTCAGGAGAGATAACACTTTTGAAGTGTTCAAAGGGAGATGGAGATTGAAACCGTCACATAGAAGTTAAGTTCAGGTGGGAGGACACCCAGTTGTTGGGTAGAGGTCATTGAAGCGTGAATCGGGCGGTCAGAATTCTCCGTGGAGAGATTGCGAAGTCGCGAGAACCGTAGGATTCAGTGGAGCCGTATGGACGGTGAGAAGCCTTCGTGAAGGAAGTGAGAAGTTGCGAGAGTCATTGGATTTGGCAGAGTTGCAAGGTGGTTAGAGACCGACGAAATCCATCACCAGAGATGCGAGGGTCAATATGAGTCGTTGATTCATTTCAAACCACGTCATTGGATCATTTCACGAACTCGGGGTTCATGAGGTTGGAGGCCAGACCAAAATTATTGGCTTTGTGAAGTTGCGAGTTGCAAGGAGTAGAGAAGGAGATCCAGACCATTGGATCCAAGCCACAGGAGAACCGTTGGATCAGAACCTCTGCGTGGTATCACATATCGGGGGTTCGGGGGTTGAAAGAACTTCTTTTCGACTGTAGAAGTCACAAAGTGTCAAGGGCCGAGAGCTCGGGTGAACATGCATCGCGTCCGTTAGATAGGGACCGCGTGGTTGATAGGTGGCGCAAACATAGAGCGCACAGAAAATATGGAAGCGGGTGACCGGTGGTGGACACGCGTCACCTGGGAAGGAGTCAATTATTGTTGACTTATCGCGTCTCGGGGATTCGCAAAGGAGGAGCACGAGGACTCAACCCTCCAACTCGCAAAGTTGTGAGTTGCGAGGGGTGCTAGATTTAGACCCTAGCCAGTGGTCATTGGTAGAGGCGCTAGCAAGGAAGGGTCCATACCCGTATCACACTCTTGGGTATCAGAGGTTTGGAGTCAAGGGTCTTCAATTCACAAACTCGTGAGATCGCAATTCACGAAAGGTGCTTGCGCTAAGGCCCGGGTTGTGGTCGTTTGTAGGCGAAGACTCACATCTGGTGCACATGGTGTAGGTGGAGTTTTCGTGAAGGAACTGTGGATACATCAAAGGTTTCAGCAGGGAACCGAAGGAGTCGCTTCGACTCGTGGAGAAATTAGAACGATCCTGTGCGGATCTTGGCTGAGGGCAGGGGGTCTGCGTCAGATTGGTATCAAATCCTAGAACAATTTCTTTTCTTTCTGTAGTGGAGAGAAGGGAGGAAATTTTACAGCCATGCTGCCGAGAAGAAGAGACAGACAAATACTTGATCCAGCAGAAGAAAGAGAAATGCCGAGAAGAAGAGATAGGCAGATACCTGATCCAACAATGGAAAGAGACATGCGTGAATTACGTGCCAGACCTGATGCTATGGAAACAACACAGAGGCGCATAGTCGATGCTGGAGATATCAGCGAGGTTGAAAGTGAAAATGAAGCTGGAAATGAAGAAGTTGCAGTTGAAGATGTTGCAGAAGAACGCCTATTCAGGATTGTTGCAAGGATAGGTGCTAGAGAAAAAATGGGCATTCCGGTGTACGAAGGAAAATTAGATGTTGAAGAGCTTCTAGACTGGATTAGATCTCTAGGCAAATACTTCGACTACAAGGATGTCGAGGAAGACAAGAAAGTCAAACATGTTGTTACCAGAATTAAAGGGCATGCAACACTATGGTGGGATGAACTGCAGGCTGGCAGACACTGCAAGGGAAAGCAGAAAATCAAGAGCTGGGATAGAATGGTTGCAAAGATGAAATCCAAATTTATACCCAAGGATTATCAAATCACTCTATTTCGGAGGATGTAGAATTTGAGACAGAAGCTGATGTCAATGAAAGAATACACTGAAGAATTCTACAGGATAAACATCAGAGTAGGTCATCGGGAAAGTGATGATGAAAAAATTGCTAGGTACATGAATGGTCTGCGATATGACATTCAATATGAGATGAGCATGATGACCATTTAGACTGTGGAGGATTCTTATCAGATGGCTCTGAAAGATGAAGAGAAGCTGAGCAGGAAGCAAGGTCAAAGAGGCCGAGGCAGAAGTCAAAGTAGAGGTAAGACAATTGCCCAAGACAGAACTCATAAACCTAAAGAAGAGGGAAAGAAATCTCAAACTCAAGCTGAGAGAGGAGGAAGCTCACAGGGAAGGCAGTATGTTGATAGAAATACTTTTCCTCGAGCCAGAGGAAGAGGAAGAGGCAAAGGAGGTGAAGTGAAATGATTTGTCTGTGGAAAAATCAGAGATAAATCCTATGAGTGTCCAGATAGGAAGAAATATGGTGGTGAAACTCACATTGTCGAAGCCCAAGGATGGAATGTTGAGGTAGAAGAAGCTAAGGGTAGAAGATCTTTAATGACGAGGAAAGTTCTCTTGAATCCAGAGAAGGAGGTAGAGAACCCAGCCCAAAGAAATAGTTTGTTTCGGACTGCTTGCAAAACTAAGGATAGAGTATGCAAGGTCATAGTGGATAGCGGTAGCACAAACAATCTCGTATCTACAGAGATGGTAGAAAAGTTGGAGCTGGAGACTGTTTCACATCCAAGCCCATACAGAGTTTTGTGGCTACAAAAAGGACATCAGGTAAATGTCACTAAACAGTGTTTAGTCGAATTTAAAATAGCAAGATATAAGGATGAAATATTATGTGATGCCATTCCCATGGATGTTTGTCATCTATTGTTGGGTAGACCATGGCAATATGACAGAAACATGGTTCATGATGGGAGAAAGAACACATACACCCTGGAAAAAAATGGTAGGACTCACATGTTGCTGTTGATTAAGGATAAAGAGGTGAAAACAGAAATGAGCAACACTATACTTCTCATGAGTGGGAAGGAACTTCTTAATGAGGTTAAGAAGAAGGAAGACACACAATTTATTGTGTTCAGGAAACCCAAAATTGTTTTGACCAGTACGAGAATAGATGATTTACCAGAAGAAATCCAGGAGTTGTTGGAAGAGTTTGTTGATATAGTAGTAGACGAACTACCTTGTTCGTTGCCACCTATCAGAAGTACAAGTCATCATATTGATCTTATACCTGGAGCCAATTTACCGAACAAAGTAGCGTATAGATTGACGTCACAGGAAAATGAAGAATTTAAGAGACAGGTCCAGGATTTAATGGACAAGGGATTGATTCAAGAAATCTTGAGTCCATGCGCTGTTTCGACAGTGCTCATCCCAAAGAAAGATGGAGGCTAGAGAATGTGTACAGACTTAAGGGAAATCAATAAGATTACCATCAGATATAGGTTTCCATTGCCCGGGATGGATGACTTGATGGATTGCTTGAGTGGAGCAAAGTTTTTTTCAAAGATTGATTTGAAAAGCGGATATCATCAAATTAGAATGATAGAAGGTGATGAATGGAAGACAGTATTCAAGAAGAATGAAGGGCTATATGAATGGCTTGTCATGCCATTTGGCTTAACGAATGCGCCCAGTACTTTCATGAGGTTGATGAACAAAGTCCTGAAGGATTTCATTGGGAAATTCGTCATTGTATATCTTGATGATATATTAATTTTCAGCAGGATAGAAGCAGAGCACTTAAATCATTTAGCTGCAGTGATGAGAAGGTAACAGTAAGAGAAATTGTTGATTAATATGAAGAAATCGTCATTCATGAGAATAGAACTTGTTTATTTGGGTTTTGTTATCTCTGCAAATGAGCTAAAAATGGATACAGAAAATATAAAGGCGATTAAGGATTGGCCATCGCCGAAGAGTATATTTGAAGTACGAAGCTTCCATGGTTTGGCTAGCTTGTACAAGAAATTCATCCAAAACTTTAGTGGAATTAGCGCACCGATGATGGATACGGTGAAGAAAAGACATAAATCTTTTCACTGGATGGAGGAGGCAGAGAAGAGTTTCAATCTGCTGAAGAAGAAGATCACTGAGCAACCAATTCTATTTTTGCCAGATTTTAGCAAGACATTCCAGGTCAGGTGTGACGCGAGTGGATTAGCAATTAGAGCGGTCTTGAGCGAAGATGACAGGCCGGTTGCATATTTCAGTGAAAAACTGAATGAAGCAAAGATCAAGTACTCCACATATGACAAAGAATTATATGCAGTCATACAAGCATTGAAGAAATGGAGACATTATTTGGTTCCCAAGGAGTTTGTTTTGTATAGCGATAATCATGCTTTACAATTTGTGACTCAACAGGAGAAGTTGAACCAAAAATATGCTAAATGGGTTGAATTCATGCAGAATTTTACTTTTGTGATTAAGCATATTTCTGGAATTGCTAACAAAGTTGTTGATGCTTTGAGAAGGAAATGTTTGCTTATGCAGGAATTCAGAGTCAAGACTTTAGGTTTTGATAACCTCAAAGAAATGTATAGGGATGACCCAGATTTCAAGGAGGCATATGAGGCATCTGAGAATCAAATTCTCAGGGATAGAAGCCAATAGACTGAATACATGATCCAAGATGGATTATAGTTTAGGGGAAATCAGCTATGTATTCTGAAATGCTCCATGAGGGAGAATTTGTTGAAGGAAAAACACAGTGGAGGATTGGCCGGACATTTTGGTCATGACAAGACGTTCTCAAAGTTGAATGGCTCATATTTTTGGCCAGGGATGAGGACAGATGTCAAGAAATTTATGGACAGGTGCAGAATCTGTCAGCACACGAAAGGAAAAAGGAAGAACACAGGGTTATACCAACCATTGCCCATACCTGAAAGGCCGTGGGACGCAACGAGCATGGATTTTATATTGGGACTGCCAAGGACACAGAGAGGATATGATTCAATCTTTGTGGTAGTCGACAGATTTTCAAAGATGGCAAATTTCGTACCATGCCAGCAAACCAGTGACACAACTCATATTGTGAACCTGTTTTTCAAGGAAGTCGTCGGACTTCACGAGTTGCCAAGGAGTATCGTTTCTGATCGAGATACCAAGTTCGTGGGACATTTCTGGAGGACCTTATGGAAGAAGTTGGGGACAAGTTTGTATTTTAGCTCAGCGTATCATCCTTAGATGGATGGAAAGACAGAGGTCGTGAACAGGGGCTTGGGAGATTTGTTAAGAAGCTTAGTGACTGAACATCATAGTCAATGGGATCACATTCTGCCATAGGTGGAATTTGCTTACAATGATTCACTCAATAGAAGCACAGGGAAGATTCCATTCTAGATTGTATATGGAATGCAACCAAGGGGAGTTTCTGAATTAAAAGATTTGGAACAAAATGAATTCACAAGTGCTAGTGCAGAGGACTTTGCAGAAGGAATGAACAAGCTTCACAACCGAATCAAGGAGCAATTGCAGAGTTCAAGTCAAGAATACAAGTGGAGAGCAGATAAACACAGGCGAGAACTTCAATTTGAAGTTGGTGATCTGATTCTTGCACATCTGAGGAAGGAAATATTCCCAAGGGGAATGTATAACAAACTGAAGATGAAAAAGATTGGACTGTGCAAGGTCATAAGGAAATTTGGGGGAAACTCAGATGAGATTGAATTACCCGATGGGGTCGGAATCTCACTGATATTCAATGTTGCAGATTTGTACCCTTACAGAGGTGAAGAAGTAGGAGCAGAGGATGAGCAAGAAGAAGTTCAATGGACAAAACAAATGCCTATAGCTGAAAAGCCACAGATGGAAAGCATAATTGATAAAAGGATTAGCATAAAGACCAGGAGGAAAGAGTATTTTGAATACTTGGTCAAGTGGAAGGGACATCCAGTTGAAGATGCCAGTTGAGAGGATGAAGCAGAAATTCAAAAGCATGGACAGACCATGCAAGAGCTCATGAACAGGAGTCCATGAAAATTTTCAAGCGAGGGAGTATGATGCAGGAGCATCGTACAAAGCCAAAGCACGCACCTAGCCAAAGGAATAGCTGAACAAGTGGATGCAAAAAGAGCAGATTTTTATGAAAGTGTTTTGAATTTTGAAGTCTGAAGCATTAATGTAATAACTAGGAGAAGCGTACTTGCATTTATGACTTGGAGATATGAACAGATCTGGAGGAATTACTCTCATCTATAGAATGTAATAGGCATTTAAGTGAGTTAATGAAAGTAGGTAGATTTGATTTAATAGATTAGACAGTTTAGAAGCGTAGGAGGGAAAACGGATATAGACACCCTCAACCTTGTATCATTGTAACAGAGAAGATTATTATCAATTCATATTTCATAAGCTGTAGAGCTATAGCAGAGAGATGTAGAGAAGAACCCATGTACAAGAGCACTTGAGTTAATATATGAAGCTTTGACTCAACTTTCATGGTGTTATGATGCTTACTGTTTACATTAGTTGAATGGTATGTTTAAAGTTGTTTTGTTTCTTTGTTATGCATTTATCTCAATGTTGTATTGTGTGTATGATTTCATCTTCAATGTATGAAGTCTGAGAGAGAATAAGAATGAGTTTCAATTGTTTCTCTTCCTGAGAATTTCCTGCAAGGAGTGTAGTGAACGTCTACAAGGTGTGCGTTGACAAGGATCTGAGTTTTATCTCAGAAAGCTCAGGAGAGATATCGTTGTTCTCATGCCTGCAGAAGTGCAGGTGAAGCATAGAGCCGTGCAAGGTGTGCGCAGGCTGGTGGAATCCTTAGTACTTATCAACTAAGGTGAAGGTTGAAGGACTACTGTTGCAAAGAGTGCACAGGGTCAAAGACTCAAATAACCATAAGTTATTTGAAAGATTGCCACAAGGAGTGCGAGCAGGAGCCTTTTGGAAGCCTTGAGTTTGCAAGTGAAAGCTCGGGAGAGATAACACTTTTGAAGTGTTCAAAGGGAGACAGAGATTGAAACCATCACATAGAATTTAAGTTCAGGTGGGAGAACACCCAGTTGTTGGGTAGAGGTCATTGAAGCGTGAATCGGGTGGTCAAAATTCTTGGTGGAGAGCTCACGAAGTCGCGAGGACCGTAGGATCCAGTGGAGTCGTTTGGATGGTGAGAAGCCTTCATGAAGGAAGTGTGAAGTTGTGAGAGTCATTGGATTTGGTAGAGTTGCAAGGTGGTTAGAGACCAGTGAAATCCATCACCCAGGATGCGAGGGTCAATATGAGTTGTTGATTCATTTCAAACCACATCGTTGGATCATTTTGCGAACTCGGGGTTCGTGAGGTTGGAGGCCAGACCAAAATTCTTGGTTTTTCGAAGTTGCGAGTTGCGAGGAGTAGAGAAGGAGATCCAGACCGTTGGATCTAAGCCACGGGAGAACCGTTGGATTAGAACCTCCGCGTGGTATCGCCTATCGGGGGTTCGGGGGTTGAAAGAACTTATTTTTGACTGCAGAAGTCACAAAGTGTCGAGTGTCGAGAGCTTGGGTGAAGACGCGTCACATTCATTAGGTGGGGACTGCATGGTTGACAGGTGGCACAAACATAGAGCGCACAGAAAAGACGGAAGTGGGTGAATGGTGGTGGACACGCGTCGCCTGGGAAGGAGTCAACCATTGTTGACTTACCGCGTCTCGGGGATTCATGAAGGAGGAGCACGAGGACTCAACCCTCCAACTCATGAAGTTGTGAGTTGCGAGGGGTGCTAGAGTTAGGCCCTAGTCAATGGTCATTGGTAGAGGCGCTAGCACGAAAGGGGCCATACCCATATCGCACTCTCGGGTATCAGAGGTTTGGAGTCGAGGGTCTTCAATTCACAAACTTGTGAGATCGCGAGTCACGAAAGGTGCTTGTGCTAAGGCCTGGGTTGTGGTCTTGCGGAGGCGAAGACTCACATCTGGTGCACGTGGTGCAGGTGGAGTTTTCATGAAGGACCTGTGGATACGTCGAAGGTTTTAGCAGGGAACTGAAGGATTCACTTCGACTCGTGGAGAAATTAGAAGGATCCTGTGCAGATCTCGGCTGAGGGCAAGGAGTCTGCATCAATTCAAATAATTCTTTCGACTAACAAACTAATGATGAAACCCTGTTTCCTTGCAAGGGTACCCATTAGTTGTTTCTGGGTCCACTCCTCCTCTTCATACTATGGGAATCTTGCTTCAGTGACGCTAATGGAAATGCACTCACGCCAAACTCAAGCTAAGTGTTATTCATGTATTGAATCTTCAATAGTTAATTTTGTTGCCTTATTTCTTAACACTTTTTATTAATTCTTAATTTACTTTTAATTTTTAATTTTGTTGGTTCTTCATAACATTGTTTACTGATTGTCTCGATTTTCCCCTTGCGGGACTTAATTCTTCCGAGAAAATGGATTTACAAGATCACTTCACTCGAAAGGTACTCGAGTTCCAACTCTCGATGTTAAAATTAGCTTCCCAGATTTTGTTTATAGTGGTACAGAGTTCCACCCTAGGGTACTCTATTGTGATAGTTTTGAACCAGGTTCCAAGGATAAATTGGTTATATGTATTTAAATTCTTTAATGTAATAAACAGATGTAAAGTGAAACCTATATTGAATACGATCCCATGGTTATACAACTATGATAGCATGTGTTATGTAGAATTTTGAATCTTTGTTTTGCATATGGACTATCACATATAACTAATGTAGTTTCTCTTTAAAGGAGAATTGTTACTTATTTTATCTTCATTCTATGATACTTGTACATAAAACTAATATGGTATACTCCATGTATATTTGTGTGATTATATGGAATACACACAGTCATCTTGTATATTCTTATAAATTTCTAGAATGTAACTAACATTTCTAACATTTTGTATGCCTAGTCCATCATATAATAATACCATATATATATATATATATATATATAT
>JASDQU010736900.1:75126-111906 GCA_032191745.1 Picea mariana
TAATGTTAAAAGGAAGTGACATAAATGGTATAAATAAACATCATTATACATTCATTTGATACAAGTCGAATTTCAGAGGTAATAAGAAGAAAAGAAGGCCGGATTTCAAGGGAGGATGAAGTCTTTTGGTGATGTGTTCTAAGGTATGTTATTTTCAGGTCATCTTACCATTTTTTCTATAAATTTTTTTCTAGAATGATTCAGATGGTGAAATCGCTATGGTATTGAGAATAAATATCAAGGTACCTCTGGTAAAAATTTCATCTCTTGATTCGCTATAATTATGGAGATACACTCTGTGGAAGATAGGGTTTGTGACTAGTCCTGAAGCTAGTCGATAAATAGGTGTTTCGGGTAAAACTGTCATAACTTCTTCATAGAGAATCCAAATGACGTGGGACAAATTTCATTGGAAATAATATAGATTGTTGTTTCTTGTGTGAGATTTTCAGAATCGGATATTAAATATTGAGTGCGGGGCATTTTGTACAAGTTCGGTCTCCTGAATAGACCAGAATTGAATAAAGTCTGCCATTTTTTCTATAACTTGTTTTTGGGGAGGATTCAAGGAGTGAAACTTGGAGCAGTTTTAGAGAATACATTGAGTAATATTATCTATAGGATCAGAGTACTCCAAGAATTGAAGAATTGAAGAATTGTAGAAATTGAAGAAGTCTTAGGAAGCATTATCAGGTTCTATGTGATGATTGGTTGATGGTGATGATTTAATGTAAAGCTTTATTATCTCTCATATATTCTTGGGTGGAAGGAAGGGGAAAGGATGGAGAGTTCAACTCTCTCTTGATATTGGAGGATTGTATCTTCCTCTTGGAGGTTTATCCCTCCCTTTACAATTGGAAGTTGTAGCTACCTTTGGAAGTCATTACTTCCCTTGAACAATAACTATTGATTATTTTTCATATATTGTGCATGGTGTATTGTGGTGTATTAGTGTAACTCTTATACTATTGTTCATTGCTCATTTGATATAGTTGAATGGTTTCAGTATAAGTTGAAAAAGGTTTTAAATTGTACTTGATACTGATTCACCCCCCTCTCAGTATCAACAAAAATTTCACAACAACTTCCTTGATGAATAAAATCGACCTGTAAAGAGTTATCGTATAATTCCATTTCATTCTATCAGCTATTAATCAACAAAACATTCAACAAGGAACAAGTAGATTTACATATTTGAATAAAGTGTTGGGACAACAAATGGAACAGCCAAGTTCCACCCAACCTAGAACAGAACAACCAAATTGCTTGATTCGTTCACCCTCTAGCCTGACCATGAGTCCATAAGGGTGAATTCTAATGATCCTCTTTCACTACATTCCTCTTTTAGATCATAAATCCTCTTGCCTAACTCTCAGAACAGTGCTCATAACAACAAGTGATATCCTATCTCTAGCATACTAAGCAGTGTCCCGCCTCCTTCCATATGTTGTATATCAAAAAACATCTTGTGCCTAGGTCTTTTCCCCCCTTTGGGAATTTTCACATCTTTAAAAATCCCTGATTTTCGGGGCTGCTAGTGGCCGAATTATTCATTTTCCACTTGTAAAATTCATCCCTGAGGTAGTTCAATTTTGTTCCCCACTCATGGAGTCATGGTCAGCTGATTTCACCCTGGTTGTTCCATTTGTCCTTCAGAAATTAATATTAAAAATATTTGTCTTTTACATGTGTCATAGTCAAAGAGTTGGTTGGGAAAATCAAATATTTTTCCACCAGTCACAATAATTAATTACAATTAATCAAATTCGAAATTCGAAATTGTCATAAATGACAATAATTTTCCAAATACAAATTTGCCAAAAATGGAAATAAATTCCTAAGTGCATACAGACTTTAATAATTAATTATTTTGGGGATTTACATTCTCTCCCCCTTCAGTACAACAATGTCCTTAGTGTTTGTTCCTTTCTCGGAATAGGGTTGGATAAGATTTCTGCAAATATTCCTCCAATTCCCAAGTGGCCTCCTTAGGACTAAAATGATTCCATTGCACTTTTACCTGGGTGATGGCTTTGTTTCGTAGTATTGTTTCTTTCTGGTAAAGAATGCGCAGAGGTTCTACTTGGAACTTGCCTTCTGATTCCACCTGCACCATGTTCCAATCAATAATGTGAGTAGGATCATGAACATACTTTTTTAACAAAGAAACATGAAATACATTATGAACTTTTAAATTTGCAGGAAGTGCAAGTTGATGTGCCACGGGTCCAATTCGAGCTAAGATCTCGAAGGGGCCACAAAACATGGGAAGAAACTTTGAACAGTTTCCTATCTTTAATGAACTTCTTCTTGCTTTGACTTTTAAATACACGTGGTCTCCAACTTGAAATTCCTGGTGTCTTCTTTTCAGATCTACGTAGCTTTTTTGTCTGTCCCGTGCCTCCTTTAAATTATGTTGTACTTCTTTTACTGTTTTCTCCATTTCCTGGAGCATTTCTGGTCCCATCATGAGTCTGTCAATTGGGTTATCCTAGCTAATCGGACTTGTACACTTTCTGTCATACAATACTTCGAAGGGGCTCATCTTAGTCGATGTATGATAACCAATATTGTACGCAAATTCCACCAAGTGCAGGTATTCCTCCCACTTAGTTGGTTTCGTCCTTATGTACATTCGTAACATATCTTCCACAATATGGTTCGTTCATTCAGTTTTCCCATCCATTTGTGGATGGTAGCCTGTGCTGAAATTCAAGTTAGTGTTCAACCCTGCAAACAATTATTTCCAAAACATTGATGTAAATTTGACATCTCTATCCGAAATCACCATTTTAGGAATACCATGCAGTCTAAGAATTTCCTTCATAAATATTTCAGTGATATTAATATCTTTATAATTAGATTTCACAGGAATAAAATGTGTAGACTTGCTAAGTTTATCAATTACTACCATAATTGAATCATTTTGTTTTTTATTTTTAGGCAAACCTGTGATAAAATCCAGTGAGATAGTCTCCCATTTCCATTCCCGTATAGGTAGAGGTTGTAACAGGCCAGCTGGGTGTTGGTGTTCAGCCTTCACCTGTTGACAATATAGGCACTTAGATAAGTATTATGCTGTCTCACCTTTCATGTTAGGCCAATAAAACAACTTCCTCAATGTTGTTACCATTTTCTGGTATCCCGAATGACCAGAATATGGCTTCTTGTGTACTTCATCCAAAATTGTTAGCTTTAATTCAACAGAAGCTGGTATGTACAACCTATTTTTGAATATTAGTTATCCATTTCTGTCCAAACTCATATCTGTTCTGTCTAAATTTTCTGCATTATTTTGTAAATTTGTCACTGTTTTTATGTATTTTTCGTCATTAACACTTGCATCTTTTATCTTTGTTCAATGTCGCTTTCTGCCCTGCTAATATTATCTCAAACAATCCATGAATTATTCTACTTAAGGCATCTGCCACTTTGTTTTCCTTACCCTTGATGTGTCTTACTTCGAAATTGAATTCACTTAAGAAGGCCAACCATATTGCTTGCCTTGTGTTAAGATCTGGCTGACTGAATAACAATTTTACACCACTGTTATCGGTTAGCAACATAAATTTTATTCCCATTATATAGTGTCACCACATTTTTAATGCATGAATTACTGCTACTAATTCCAAATCGTGTGTGATGTAGTTTCATTCATGCTCTTTTAGTTTTCGTGACTCCTAACAAATAACGTGCCCTTCTTGAGTTAGGACACCTCCCAAACCTTCTTTGCTCACATCCACGCAGACTATAAAGTCTTTATTTGGGTTTGCTACCCTTAAAATAGGTGCAGTTGTTAACAGTTCTTTTAACTTACTAAAAATGTCCTGACATTTGTGCGACCAAATAAACTTGGTCCCCTTTTTCTGTAGGGACGTGATTGGGTATGCAATCTTCGAGAATCCCTCAATAAATCTGCAGTAGTAAACGGTAATTCCCATGAATGACTGGTTGTCTGCCACATCCTTAGGGATAGGCCATTCCATGATGTCTCTTATATTTTAAGGGTCGACTGCAATACCCTCTTCAGATATTACATGTCTTAGGTACTCTATTTTCTTTTGGTAAAAGTCACATTTGTCAAATTTTGCATACATCTTGTGTTTTCTTAGGGTCTGCAATACTATCCTTATATGTTCTTCATGTTCTTCTTTCATTTTCGAAAACACTATAATGTCGTCAATAAATACCAACACAAACTTATTTAAGTATTGACTGAAAATGATATTCATTAAACACATAAATGTTGTTGGTGTGTTAGTGAGACCAAACGAAATAAAAACAAATTCATAATGTCCATATCTCGTTCTAAACATTGTTTTACTTATGTCTTCATCCTTTATTCTGACCTGGTGATAACCAGATCTCAAATATAACTTAGAAAAAATCTTTGCCCCTCCTACTTGGTCAAACAGATCATTAATTCTGGGTAGGGGATATTTGTTCTTAACATTCATTTTGTTTAACTGTCGATAATCAATACATAATCTTAAAGTTCCATCTTTCTTTTTAACAAAAAGGACTGGTGCTGCCCAAGGTGAGACACTTGGTCTGATGTATTCCTTGTCCAACAATTCTTGTAGTTGAATTTTTAGTTATGTCAATTCAGGTAAACTCATCCTGTAGGGTGCCCTAGATATAGGGGTTGATCCAGGCAACAGATCGATAGAGAAATCTATCTCTCTTCTTGGGGGCAGTTCTTGTATTTCATCTACAAATAAATCTCTAAATTCATGTAGGATGGTAAAATATTCTAGGTTGGGTTTACTTTCTTTTTCCAACAGATTGTCACTTGAATAGCATAAATCTGACAACCTTTATTCATGCACTTCTTAAACTTCATTGCTGAAATCTGCCTAACTGAGACTGGTTTTTTGATGCCTTGTACTATCCTGACTATGTTATTTTTGTCTATGTAAGTAAGTGATTTTTCATAACAATACAAAATGAATTTATGCTTCTCTAACCAGTCCATTCCAATAATTATATCGTACAACCTTAACGGTATAATATTCATATTTAACTTTGTATTTTGACCATCTAAACTGAGTTCACAATCAGAAATGAAATCTATTACTTTCATTTTTGTCCCTATTGCTATTTGTACTAACCAAGATTTAGTGTGCTTTACTTTTTTAAACTTGCTTGAATCAAATACACCAGGAGTAACATAACTCAGAGTAGCTCCCGGATCAATTAAAATAGAAATATGATTATTATTAACTTTACCTTCAACTTCCACTATAGTGAATTGGTGATCAGCTTGTCGACCATCCACAACTGCATTGATCTTATGTACGCTTTTGCCCACATATCCTACTTTAGAGGCCTCTTGCAGGGTGTGAACTGTGGTCCTTGCTTCAAAAGTTAAACGTTGACTATTCCTCCTCAAGTGAGGTTCTCCACACTCCCAACATTTTAACAATTCCCTGGGGTTGTCTCCAAACTTTTTGGTTCCTAGATTAACTGGCCTCCCTCCCCCTTGGGTATTTTGATTATTGGACTGAAAATATTTCCTTGGGAAATTCTTTGTCGCGTTCCGAAAAGGGGTTGGTTGGAATCCTTTCTTCTGATGATTCATTTTGTCATGTTTCTTATCTTTCCAAGCCTTGGGAAGTTCATATTGTTGTTTGTACTGGTCATAGCACATTCGGGCCTTTCTAAAAACTTCACTCAAGGTTTTGGGGTTGTCGAATTCAATTCTATCCATATAGGATTGTGGTAAGCAGCTTAGGAACCGCTGGATTTTTACTTTGTCTTCCCTGATATAAGGCACAAATCTCAATAACTCAAGGAATTTTTTTATCATGTCATCCATGGTCATTTGGCCAAGTCTTAGCTCATAGAATTCTTTGGTCTTTCTCTCATAATAACTTTCTGATAAATACTGTTTCTTAAATTATTTCTTGAAATCCGACCATTCCATCTGTTTTTCCTTTGAGCCCTTGGCCAACTTCAGGCCCTGCCAACATATGCTTGCCTTTCCTTTCAGGTTATAAATGGCCATTCTGACCTTCATGTTGTTGGAATAATTGTAAATCTGAAAATACTTTTTTATGTCCAGTAACCATGCTTCATCCTCCTCCCTTGTCCTGGATTCGCTGTCAAAGGTGGATGGTTTGATTTTATTAAATTCACCCTCCAGGTGGTCCACCTATTTCTTCTTTCTTCCTGTGGCTATTTTATTTTCTGTTATTGGGGTGCCTTCGGAAGAACTGTGCTCATTTTCTGCTTCAGGACCAGAATTTTGAGGCTCTTTTGTTGACCTCTTCTTCCATGTCATTTTCTTTTGGGGTTTTATTTGCTACTATGCTACGCAGAAGTACTTCATTTATTTCCTGCTAGTCTTTGTGTGCCTTTTTCAGTTTCTCATTATCTTCCTTGAAAGCTTGCAGTTCCACGATAAGGTTCCTCATTGTTTCCACAACCTGGGTGGCTGAACTTCCTTCATTGTTCTACGCAGGCTCTCTAGGAGGTCCTTGATCAGGATTATCCTCAAGTTTGATTTCTTCTTCATTATGTGCTGCCATTATCACAACATAAACAAAATTTTTATGTTTGTAATAGTAAGCATTTTTGTTAGTTTTTCATTAAACAGAATAGTATGTACTAAATAAAAATCTTGGCCCTGTTTTGAGGTCCAAGTGTTGTAACCTTTGCTCTGATACCATATGTAATGTACACCAAATTTACCAAATAAAAAAAAATTCTAGGTGTATTAAAACTTCTTTACTCTCTTATACTTGATATGTTTAAAAACTATAATCGTTGCTATTGGATTACGACATATGCTTATTCATAGTTACAAGCAACTAGACAAGGTGGCTAACCTTTCCATGAAGTCATGCCTATTACAATAATTCAGTACATGTGATAACACTTGTCTTAACAGGTTAAGGTTTAGACTAATCCATGAAACTGTGATCTGGTTAAGATCATAAAGTCTAAAGTAACTTCTAGCCTAACATGGTTTCTACCTTTATCAAAGGGTTTCACAAAAGTGTTTCACTCAAGCTACACTTTCAAACTAGACTTAGTACTTTCCACTTCATATCCAAGGAAGGGGTACTTCCAACTTAATACAACAATCCCATACATTTAAGCCTCCTTTTCTTTATTATATCCTTATACTCCATGTATCAATAATTTTGTAATTGTTGTTGTTTAGATATACAAACATTAACATATATATATATATAGTTCTTATCTCCATAGTCATATAAGGCAACGTATTGTCTTGAATTTGTATATATGAGTTATTGTATACCTTGCTTGAAGTGTTTAAAATTATTCGCATAAGTATATATACGGGTCTACTTGTAACAAATTATACCCTTACTATATACACAATTTAACTGTTACAAGTAGTGGATGTTCTTGCCAATTTTTCATTAAGACTTTAGCATAGTAATTAAATGGACGTAGCATACACCAGTTGTATAACAACAGGGTTGATCGAATAATGATGTTTGGTGTTAAGGGTTGGAATCCCCTCGGGCATGACAGGTCATAACCCTAATACTTACTGTCCATTATGAAAATTCCCTGACTTAGTGAGAAGGATTAGCACTAACAGCGTTATGGGCTCAATTGAATTCCAGTTAAGACATGTATGTATATAACATTAAACTCTCTGGGTGATAGTTATGAGGGTTTTTCACTGTAATGGTTCTAGGTTCTCGTGACCAATGTGGATATGCCATGTTCATTTGTTTGCATGGCTAGTGTACCCCAAACATCCCCTCGCCATTACTCTGCAATACGAGGCTCCCTGGGTAACTAATGTCTCATTTCCTTTGGCTCTATGCAATTTCACCCAATGCTAAACTTTGCAACACTTCTCTTTGTGTAAAATCGATGACATGGAGGGTTCTTGCTCTACGTAAGGCAAGAAATGGGTGCACATCCATCTGGTTCCCTCCTCTACAAGGTAAATGCATGAAAACTCTAATGCTTAAACTATCCTGTAAAAGGTGTGGTAGCTCGGAAAGACTAGTTGTATTTGTGGGTGTCTCTATAACTTTTCCTTACGGATTTTGGTTTAGGTTCCATCTTTCATTGTTCGTAAATATATGAATGTATTTCCATCCACGCTCTATGTAAAATAAGTATCTCTATCTCGTGGTGGTTTACGACCTTGTCTCTTTTCATGAGGGCAACCATCCACTACTCAGGTTTTTCATTGGGACTTATATGCAACTTTTATACAGGTGGTCTTGTTTCATGATTCAAGCATAGCCCTGTAACAATGTTAGGGTTTTTTTGGCAAGAAATTATCCTCAATAAGAGTTGATGAAGTTTGGTATATGAATTTTGATGGTGCTTTTTCTAGATCTGGAAAAGGTGCTGGAATAGTCATTCAATCTCCAAATGGTAAAGAATTTAAGTTTGCTTATAGATTGGAGTTTGATGCAACTAATAATGTGGCTGAGTATGAGGCTTTGTTTCTTGGTTTAGAGGTTTGCAAAGATATGGGTGTCAAATGTTTGAATATCAAGGGGGACTCATATTTAGTCATTCAAAAACTTAAGAATAAGTTTGCTTGCAAGTTAGAAAGATTAAATAAATATAGGAATCTAATATGGGACTCCATTGAAGACCTTGATGCTTTGAATCTTATTTCTATTCCTAGGGAACAAAATTATAAGGTTGATAAGCTAGTTGTAGTTGCTTCCACACTTTAACTTTCCCATGAGTTGATTAAAGAGAATATTTTTGTAGAAGTAATTTTTAGACCCCCGATTCCAAATAATATGGATCATTGGAAATTATTTGATGATGATAAACATGTTATTAGATTCTTGACTCAAATTCAAGAATTTTTTTATTTTCATATCAATGATAAAGAGGAGGGTTGTAACTATACAAAAAATGACAATAAGTTTAATCTAGTTCCTAGGCGTCTTGTTGCACAATAAAATATTTTTGATAAATAAGATGGCCACAAGCATAAAGAAGAATCAAGTGAAAAACCATGTGACCACTTGGAGTTCAACATAGGAAGTGATAAAGAGCCTAGGATGGTGAAAGTAGGTAAAAGCACCCCTATAGAAAACATAAATGAAATTGTCAAATTATTAAAGGAATATATGAATGTTTTGGCTTTCACTTATGATGAACTCAAGGTCTATAGGGAGGATGTGATTCACCATGTGATTCCTTTGAAGGAAGATACTAATCCCTTTAGATAGAAATTGAGGCAGATTAACCACAAATTAGCTCCTTTGATCCAACAGGAGTTACAGAAAATGTTAGAAGCAAGAATCATAGCCCAAACTAGACATTCTTCATGGTGTTCAAACTTGGTTGTTGCTAGGAAGAACAATGGAAAAATTAGGTTTTGTATTGATTTCAGAAACTTCAATATTGCATGCACAACAAACAATTATCCTCTTCCGAAGATGGAAACATTACTACAAAGAGTAACAGGATTAGGAATGATTTCCATTCTTGATGGATTTTTAGGATATAATCAGATCAGACTTAAGGAGGAAGATATGAATAAGACTACTTTCACTACACCATGGGGTACCTTTGAATATTTAAAAATACCATATGGTTTATCAAATGTTGGAGCTACTTTTCAAAGAGCTATGGATTATGCCTTTCGGGGGTTAATTGGAAAATTAATTGAAATATATCAAGATGATTTGACAGTTTTTTCTAAGGATGGGAAGAGTCATATTGGTCATCTTAGACAAGTTTTTGAAAGGTGTAGAGAGTTTGGAATTTCCTTAAATCCTGCTAAGTCATTTTTTGGGGTGATAGAAGGTAAACTCTTGGGCCATATTATTTCAAAATATGGGGTCAAGTTAGACCCAGAGAGAGTTGAGGAAATTGGAAAGGTGCCCTTGCATATTTCTAAGAAACTTCTCCAATCCTTCCTAGGCCAAACCAATTGTGTTCATAGTTTCATTCCTAATTATGTTGAAATTGTGAAACCTATATACAGGTTCCTTAAGAAGGATGTTAAGTTTTAATCGAATGATGAAAGTAAGAGAGCATTTCAGGACATTAAAACTACCATATATGAATCTCTCATCCTTATTAGCCCAGATTATTCTAAGGACTTTCATATTTTATCCTCTGCTTCTAAAGATACTATTGTTGGTGTGTTACTTTAGAAAAATGATCAAGGCCATGATCAACCCATTGCACATATGAGTAGGGCCTTGTAGAATGCAGAATTAAAGTATCCCATGTTTGAGAAACACGCATATGTCTTGGTGAAGTCACTTAAACACTTTAGAGTCTTCATTGGATATTCCAAGGTAATTGGTTATGTGCCTAATTCAACAATTAAAGATGTGTTATCTTAGTCAGAAGGATTAGGCTCAAGGGGTAGATGGATTTCTAAAATCCAAGAGTATGATTTGGAAATCAAACCCACCAAGTTGGTTAAGGGTCAAGGTTTAGCCAAAATGTTAATTGAAGGGAATGAAAGGGCCTTGGGCATGATTTGTCATAATAATAATCAAGAGATCTCCCCTAATTTATCAAATCTTGAACATGTTGAGTGGTATGCATATATTATCTTCTATCTTAAGAATCTCACATGTCTAAGTCATCTAGTGGGTCATAAGAAAATGGATTTGAGGTTAAAATCTTCTAAGTATGTCCTCACTAGATATGGATTAGGATGGAAAAATCCTGATGGAGTTATCCTTAGATGTGTGGATGATTTTGAATCAAAGAAACTAGTGGATGAATTCCATACTGAATTTTGTGGTGGTCACTTTGCTGCTAAAACTACTACACACAAAATCCTTAGAGCAGGATATTGTTGGCCCACAATATTTTCAGATGTGCATCAGTTTGTTAGAAAGTGTGAGCCTTGTCATCTTTTCACAGGAAAGAAAAAGTTAGATTCCCTCCCCTTGCAACCAGTTGTGGTTGAAGCACCTTTTCAGCAGTGGGGTTTGGACTTCATTAGAAAGTTCAAGGATAATTCAAGTAATGGGTATTCATGGGTTATTATAGCTACAAATTACTTCACCAAATGGGTAGAAGCCATTCCCACAAAGTCAGCAACTGAAAAGGTTTTGATGTATTTCCTTGAACATAGGATTATTACTAGATTCGGGGTGCCTTTAAAAATAGTGACAGATAATGCTAAGGCTTTTTATTCAGTAGAAATGTCTTCCTTTTGTTTCAAGTATGGTATTATCTTGTCACATGCATCATATTACTATCCCCAAGGAAATGGTTAAGCTGAGTCAGGTAACAAAAATTTAATGACCATAGTTAAGAAAATTATTGGAGAAAACAAAAGATCTTGGGATAGTAAGATTAAGCATGCATTATGGGATGACAAAATTACTAAGAAAGCAACAACATGGAAAAGTCCTTTTGAGTTAGTGTATGGTTTGGAGGCTAGGTTTCATGTGCACATTAGAATTCCTACTTATGGTTCAATTTAGGATTTTTCTATAGAAAAGGATGCAATTCAGAACAGAGTCCATCAAATTATAGAGCTAGATGAAAACATAAGAAGGGCATATGATCAGAATTGCAGAAATCATAGTACAATTAAAAACTCTTTTGATAAGTCAGTAAGGCAGAGGGACTTCATTGTTGGGGATAAAGTTTTGTTATGGGATAAAGGCAGAGAGAAACCAAGAAAACATGACAAGTTTGACAGTTTATGGTTGGGTCCATATGTGATCTAGGAAATAGCAGATCCTAATTCTTTCCATCTCAGCCATTTGGATGGTGAGCCCATTAAAATTCCCAAGAATGGGCAACAACTCAAACTCTTTTTCATATGATGGGAAACTTTGTGTCCAAAGGGACACCCTTTGTAACGTATCTCTAACACTTCTCCTTTATTTTAGTTTTGTATTATTTCATTCATTATGTAATTATGTTACTTAGATGTTTTATTGTATCATAGTTTTGTTTTGTAATTGTTGTACAATAGTTATTTCATTATGTAATTATTTTTTATAGACTTTTATTATTTATTTTATACATGTATTTATGTTGGGTATTGGTGAGCACTTTGTTTTGTAGATGATGGATTCTCATATGCTCTTCTTCCCAAGTGAAGATCAAACACACGTCCCCATGTGGAGCCAGATGTTGAAAAACTATTTCAAATAGGGGGTCAACTCCATGTACCATGAAGATATGCACCTGATGGTACTACCAAGTTGAAGACCTGTTGGTTCTACAAGGCAGTTTTGGCCTCCAACACTTATTTTTGTAATTGGAATTTTCGCTCCCCTGCGTGGGATAATAATGTAATGGGTCTGCATGGATCATAGTTTAGGTCAGTTTCCTAGGAATTTTTCATTATATAATTCCTTTCATCGAGTGTTTTTTTTCCTCGGGTTATTAATTTGTCCTAACCAGCCTTATTAATTTCCCTTGAGTTTTTCACTCCAACAATAATCCTCCAAAGTGGTGAAAGGTGTTCTAATGGTCGATCCCTAAGGTAGCTAGTGTCTAGGAATATTTTAAATTACCATGCTATACATCTACTAGAGTCTTGCGGAGTTTCGTTGAGTCTAAGGTATTTTTTTTAATTTTTTAAAATTACCTAGTTAATGGTAATTTTAATTAATTTTTGAAAATAAAAAATGTAAAAACTAGGTCCTCGGGGTTTTGATAGGGGTATTTGTGCTCAAAATAAATGGAATGAGACCCCCTACACCCTTGTACCAAGTTTCATCTCAATTGTACAAGTTTTTCTAGGTGTTTGTCCATGAGGAGTCTATGTCAGTCTAAAACAACAATTTAATTGCTTGATTTGACATAGTCAAAATGTCAAATTTTTGTAATATTAGAAAAATGGTTAGATAAAAGATGGGAGATGATGCCTAAACCCATTCTTAATCTACCCAAACCCTTTCCTAACCTTAATCCACCCTTTCCACTTATCCATCACTTAATAAAGTTGTTCCGCCTAGGGAAGTTGTGCCTCGCTTGAGGAAGAAACCATAGAAAATAAAAACAATAAAGGTGGGGCCTCCTCTCTCCCTAAGTGTGCCCTCCTAGTGACTCACACATCATTTTTTGACTTGTTAATGGATTCCAACTCACATTCCACTCACATGCCAAAACCCTAACTTGCTAAAACTTTAAGAAGTGCATCCCCCTCTTTGAGATGTTCAATATTGCTCGAGGATTGACACTTGGAAAGCATCCAAGAGGGGCATCTCTTTATTCCCAAGTATAAATGTAGGCCCACCCCTCCTCATTTCTCATTTATTCTTTTCCTATTGTTACTATGCTCAAATTTCTCCCATCTCTCCCATTCTTTTCTCTTCCTCATTTTTGCTCAAAATTTTTGGAGAGAAGCTTGTTGCAAGTATTTGCAACAACCTTCTATTATAATTAATAGAAGAAATATTTGGAGGCATGTGATGTGCTGAGATTATTCTTAGTGCATCAACTATTGGAGGTGACTTGTAGTGGTCCATTTTTGTGCATGAATTTGTTCTAGTTTAGAGTAGAGATCCCAAGCAAAGTATTTTGCTTGGGTAGATTTGCAATAGTCTTATTGTAGATCTAGATGAGTAGATTTTAGATTAGCAAAGTATTTTGTTTACTCTAACATATCTACTCTCTCCTTTGCTATATCTTGTAGCTTGATCATAATTATTTGCAGGTCATTTCTAGGATTGGAGAAGCTTGTTTCAGATCTGGAAACTAGCTTGTTTCATCCATTTTCACCTTCAAAATTTCTGCAATATATTTTTGTTCTTTTCCTTTCATTTTTTAGTATTCTAACACATAGAATAGGCCACCTTTAATCATATTTGTTTGCTGGAATTTTCTGCATAAAATTCCTGTGTAACTAACATAAATTTTCTTGAGTTTGTGTCACTTTTGCAGCATTTCCAACAAGCTTTTGCTTGTTGGTTTTTTTCAGGTTGGTAACAAAAAGAGGGATATACAGCCTATTTGAGGACCATACAAGCTAGAGATAAACCTCCAAAGTTGGGGTAACAAATACCCACTTCTTTCTTCTTCTTTTTCTCATTGTAAGCAAGCCCAAGGGAGTCCCAAGGGCTTGCATTTCTCAAAGTATTGTAAATTTCTGTGTTTTTCTTTTCGTAATTTTCCCACACCTAGGAAAGAGTTTGGCCAAGCCAACCATCCTAAAATGTAAGGCTAGGATTTAAGATTTAATTTCAGCATTTGTTTATTTTACTTGTTTTCCCCACTTGTTATTAACACAAAGTTGTGTGGCTAAGATAAGTTTTATTTCAAGTTCATTATTCCATTACCCACTTGTGCACAAAACTGGAAGGCCTTGTCCTCCATCTTGTGGACTTGTTGTGGTTGCATAGTTTAGATTTTTTTTTCAAGTTATCTATTTCATTTATTTGTTTTCCTACAACTAGGAAAGTGTTTGGCCAAGCCAACCATCCAAAATCGTAAGGCTAGGTAGATATTATTGGTTATTTCTTCTATTTGTTGATGCTTAATGGATTAAATCTCTAGATCTTAGAAGATAATCACATAATGTTTGCTTAAGCCCGCGGAGGCATAATCATTTACTTGTTTATTTTATTTTACTTTCAAGTCATTCCAAGTCATTTATTTCAAGTAATTTACTCTTTCATGCAATTTCATTTTTAAGTACTTTAGTTTCTTGCAACTTGCTTTTGTCAAGTACAACCACTCTACATTGCAATCATTTAATTTAACTCAACTTAATTCAATCAACTCTAAGCTCAATTTATCCTTATACCTTTAGGCCTTCAATTTATCTAGTTAATTAGAGCACCTCTAATTGTCCCAACTTTGCTATAAAAAAAGGGACTTAAGGAAAAAACATGGGGTGCTATATCAAGGATGGTCTCACGGCACTAGGTTTCCCCATTGTTTGAGTACTTTTGTTCCTCGGATTGACCTGTGGAGATAGGGTGGGGCCTTGTTTGCCTCACTTATTGAGCACCCAACAATCCTTTTGGTATAAGCGGGGACAATTATAAGGAAGTCACTTGGTTTTAGGATTCACTTTCATTTAATTAACTTAATCAATCCCAAAATTAATCCACTTCAACCTTGGGCTAATCTCATTATCTTTCATGGTTTATGTTTTATAATTCTGCAAGCACGTTTCACTTCCTTTTACTTTTCATGAAATTTTTATTGAGCAAAGTTGTGGATGTTAACTAAGTGAACTAGTAGTTTCACATTGCTTTCCCTTAGGCTTGCTTGTTTTATCTTGTTCATCTAAAGTTGCAGACTTTCACTTGGAGGCTTCCTTTTGAGCATTTTTCGTCTAATTTGAGTTGTGTATTGGATCATTGGCTTAACCCCTTGAAGGTGCGCATCTTGTGGAGGCAACTTCACTGTTTGGGTTTGATTGTTGTGTGTTTGTGTTGATGCCATTGAGACAACCCCTTGAATTTGTGCATCTTGTGGAGGCACTTCATTGTTTGTTTTTTTTGGCTTGATGTGTTGTGGTGATCTTTTCTCTTGAGCAATCTTTCTTTTCCCTGCACAATCAAGTTGTTTCAAGTTAGTGCTTGTTATTTTGCTTTGTCCATAATTGTATCTTATTTGTATCTATTAATTGTCTTTGCATCTTGACTTTGTAGATAGTTGTTTATTTCATTTACTTATATCTAGTTCATTTGTAAATCTTGCAAAGTAATTCTTTTTTGTATCTAATTGTAATCTTTTGTAAATACTAAACTATTTGTAACTTTAGTTGACCTCTTGCCCAACCTTAGGAACTAGTCCTAGTTGTCTTAGGAAAAGGGTTGCCTTTGCATTGAAATTTTTCACTTTGCATTGCTTTCCGCTCATATAGGCTAGTTTCCCCCAACATCTAACAAATTAAAATTAACTCCTAGAACACATCTAATAACTCACACAGTAACTAGGGACTACCCCCCTTGGCTTCCCTAGGAGTAAGCCTAGACGGAAGAAGTTCAAGTTGAGGTGATAGTGGGCTTGAACTTAGACATTGTGTCTCCGAGGACACACTAAGTGGATTGAGGCTTAGTCCACGTTTTCAAGTGTGTATAAGGACGACAACGAGCCCTAGAACACATCTAGGGACTTACTGCTTGGTCCTTGACCAAGAACCCCAACAATATACTGGGGGGCCTCAGTAGGGTCTTTTCCCATGGCTCTAACTACTTCGTCCTAGACCAAGAACCCCATGAGTGTACTAGGGGGACCTAGATCTTAGTTAGGTTCTTTTCCATTCTACGGAGAATGGCTCTTGCAACTTCACTAATTTCAATAGAAAGTTTCCTATAGAGAATTTTGCGACCTTAAACATAAATATGATTCGAAGGAGGGGAAAAGGGGAGCACAAAGCCCACATAAATTTGATCTCATGCATAAGGTGGGAAGGTTGATTATTCCTCCCTTTGATGAATATACAAAGGGAATAGCCAGGGCCTAGGTACATAAGTTAGATACTTATATCCAACTTAATCCAATGACCGAAGCCAAGCAATTAAGCATCACACCCTTCACCTGGAAGGGGAAGCTCAAATGGTGGTACCATGGGCTAATGAAATTAGGGCATGCCAACATCACTTCATATGTGGACTTCTCTCAAAAATCTATGGATAGGTTTGACCAGAAGGACATTGAGATCCATTTCAGGGAGTTGGCACAATTGAAACAGATGGGCACACCAGAAGCATACATCGCATATTTTCAAAGGATGGTTGTTATGATGACATATATCTCTCAATAGAGGTTGGTGATGTTATTCATGGAAGGTATAACTAACCTCTGAGAGGATAGATGAAGGCATTTAGACCAACCACATTACATGAAGCCATCATGAGATGCCAGAACATGAAGGACGCAGTCAACAAGAAGGTACCGACAAAATCCTCCATCCCTCAAGGAGGCAAGGAGACAAGGCTCCTCCAGAAATCATGGATCGGGAAGGAAAATATGGTTGAGGGGACTCGAAGAGAACTAAGGAGGAAGAAACTTTGCTTCAGTTGCAAATATCTATGGGAACCAGGTCATAGTTGTATGGGAAAATGCAAGGTCCATTACATCAAGGTAGTTTCTGACAAGGAGGATGAAGGGGAGGAAGAAGGTGTTGGACAGGAAAATGGTGAGTCTTTGAAGACCATATAACAAACACCATTGCAATACATCCCTAAGGGAGTAACTATAGTTACACTTTCAAGGGTATCTAAATATTATACTTTCAAGGTCAGAGGTATTGTGTAATGGAAGAGGGTTAAAACATTGGGAGACAGTGGAGCTACCCACAACTCCATTGATGTTGCACTTATTAGCAGGAGAAAAATCCCTATGGAGGATTTCAAAGGATTGCAGTCGTAGCAGATGGGTACAACATGATGTGTACTCAAAGGATTATGGGACTAGAAGTAACCTTGGGAAACTACACATTGATCGATGAATTTTATGTCATGGATTTGTCAAATACTCATGTGGTGCTAGGATTTCAGTGGCTACACTCTTTGGGAGATATCCACATGAATTATAAGGACATGATAATGGAGTTCTAGGACAAGGATGGGCAATGCGTTGTCTTGAGAGGAATGTTGACAGGTTCCCTTAGGATCATGTCTAACTAGCGCATGGAGGGCCTTTTTAGACACAGATATGTGGCATGCGCAACATAGTGTTTGATCACTATGGAGAAGCCATCACAGGAATGTCGGGGTGTTGAGCCATTGTCACCAGGGAGACCACCTAACAAAGTATTTGAGCATTTCATTGAGCTAGATGAGGGATCGAAGCCCATCATCACCACTCCCTACATGCATCCCAATAGGTTCAAGGATGAAATAGAGAAGGCCATAAAGGAGTTGCTAGATATGGGACACATCTAGACTAGTTCTATCCTTTATTCTTCATCAATTGCACTCGTGAAAAAGAAATATGGTACTATGAAGATGTGCATAGACTACAGGGCACTAAATAAGAAAACCATAAAAAAGCGATACCCAATACCCATAATTGATGAGTTGATTGATGAGTTGCCTGGGGAAGTTTACTTCTCAAAGGTTGATCTACGATCAGGATACCACTAGATTCGGGTTAGGGAGGAGGATATACATAAAACAACATTCAAGTGTCACTATGGGCACTACAAGTTTCTAGTCATGCCCTTTGGGTTGACTAATGCACCTGCTACCTTTTATTCATGCATGAAAAATATCTTCAACAAATAGTTGAGGAAATTTTTACTGGTATTCTTTGATGATCTTCTCATATACAACAGGATGTGGGAGGAACACCTCAGGCATGTAGACGATATTCTCAACATTATGGAGGAACATTCGTTGTTTTCCAAGGAGGAAAAATGTGAGTACGACTTGACATAGATCCTCTATCTGGGTCATGTGATTGGTGTTGAGGGAGTAAAGGTGCATCAGGAGAAGATTCAAACCATCCTAGACATGCCCACTCCTAGGTCACTCACATATCTCACCAAGACAGGGGAATTCTGATGGTTAGAAGACACATGGTCATAATTTGACAAAATGAAGAGGTTTATGATTACCTACCCAATATTAGCACTACCATGTTTCGTGCAACCTTTTTTCCTAGAGTTTGATGCATTCGGTGAGGGGATAAGAGCAGTATTGATGTAGAACTGACACCCAATATATTTTGAAAGAATAAATCTAAGGGAACCTGAGAAGCTCTATCCAATCTATGACAAGGAGAAGTTGGCCATCATGCATGCATTGGCCAAATTCAGACAATATTTTGTAGGAGGATATTTCGCGGTTCATATTGACCACAATAGCTTGTGATATTTCTTAGAGCAGAGGGACCTAAATGAAAGACAACAGAAATGGGTAAGTAAGGTACATGCATATGATTTTGACATTGAGTATGTAAAGGGGAAGAATAATGTAGTTGTTTACACCTTATCCAGGAGTCCTGCAACCTTCTCCATGTTAGAGATCTCAGCAAATTGGAAGTCCATCCTCTTGGTGGAATACTCCAAGAATACCTTCCCTTCTGATTTGATGGAGTGAAGTATTCAGGATGATAGGTACAAGTTAGTGGATGGAATCATCTACTACAAGGACATGATCTATCTTATCCCTGAATCCACACTCAAGGATAAGATTTTGAGGGCAGCACATGACGCACCACTAGCAGGGCACCAGGGGTATCTGAAGACCTACCAACAGGTAAGGGAGAGATTCTCATGGAAAGGTCTCAAAGGGGATGTACTTAGTCCTGTGTGACTTGATAGCAAAACAAGTCAGAGTTCACACATCCTATGGGTCTACTTCATCAATCGTCGATTATGGAGAAGAAATGGGAAAGTATTTTTATGGACTTCATCACAGGATTACCCAAGGTGCGGGGAAGGGACTATATCTACGTGGCAGTGGAAAGGTTGACTAAATATGTGAATTCTTTGTTACTCCTACTAAATGCAGTGCATCTTAGGTAGTAGATATATTCATCAAAAAAGTGTCCAGATTCCATGGCCTTCCAAGGAACATAGTCAGTGATCGATATAACAGGTTTCTTTGTGCATTTTGGCAGGAGATATTCAAGTTATATGGGGTTGTTTTGAGGCCCTAAAAAATGTTTTTTGGGCTCACCACAGTCACATTGTACATTGAGTTAAAATGTGATGGAAACATGTGTATTCATCGGAGAGAACTTTCCAATGGGCTATCATGTGCCTAAAATGGAGATCGTATGAAAATGCTACGACCCTGGGAAGTTGATGTACCAAATTACCCCATCATAGCCCACATGACTTTTGGCATTTCATCTCCTAGGGTTAGGTTTTTGGATGTCTAGGGTTTTCTCATTACTTATTGATGTTAAAAGGGCCTAGAGGCCTCATTGTAATGGGATCAGATGAATGCGTGTAGCTGCCACATCTCTTCTCAAAGATTAGCTACCACCATTCGAGCAAGATTGTTTCAGTCTTCATTTTTACAGTTTCAACAAATTTATTTATTGAATAGAAGTCAAGTTTTAATGTATCTCTATTATTTTTCACTGTATATCTGTGTTAATATTATATGTCTTTATTTCATTTCATTCATCTCATAAAATTCAGATCATTGGTATCAGAGTGGCCTGTTCCTTGTCATTATTAGTGCATGTCCCCGACGAGGTCAAGGTATAGAGAGTTGAGTCTCGAGCTTGTTTCTCTTGGGGAAACTTTCTCTCACACGCCCAAGAAACCTTCCATGGTGGGAGAAAATAAAGATGATGGGATAGGAGATCCTTTCAAAATGTTGCTCGAGGAATCCCTCATACGAAAAAGGAAAGAGATGATGGATAATTTTGTGCAAATCCTTCAAAAACTGCTAATTGGCGACACATCATCCTCAAGCAGGGGCACTGCCCCCTTCAAGTTACAGATCAATCTTGATATTCCTATATTTGAAGGTCATATAGATGTGGATGTTGTAGACAAATGGTTAAATTTTCTAGAAGGGTATTTTTCTGTTCATAATGTTTCCAATAGAGAAAATATTACATTTGCGCTCCTTAAGGCCATCCCCCATGTCAAAGATTGGTGGGAGACTTTATGTGAGCAAAAGGAAACAAAGGAATCTCCATTATTTGTAGTTGCACCCCCCTGGATTTCTTTAAGGTATGATATTAAGGAACAATACTACCATGTTGGAAGTTATAACGACCTATATACAAGATGGACCACACTACAGTAGAAAAGGGACCAAACAATGGCAAAGTTCACAAATGTCTTCCACACCTTGCGCACCAAGCTGGGTATCAAATATTCTGAGCAGCATTTGGTGCTCAAGTACCACGGAGGTCTACATAGATACATCCAAACAAAAATGGAGTTTCTGGACATCTCATCCTTGGGCGTGACCTATCGATATGCTGTCAAAATCGAGCAGAAGCTTAAAAAAAAGACGTGGTAGTTGGGGTCTGGGAACCCCTCACAACAAAAGAAAGGAAAGGTCGGCCCCAACCCATAGAAAAAAGGGAAAATCAAATATGGACAACCTCAGTACTAGTATAAGTCACCAACAAATAAGGATAATGGGAAGACAAAGAAAGAGACTGGGAAGTGGTGCGAGTTCCATAAGATGCCCTGGCATAACACCGTTAAATTCCGATCAAATAATTCATTGGTGGCTAAGGTGAAAGCCTCTAAATCAAATGTGGGTTAGGACTCTAAGTCAGAACTAGAAAAAGGAATATGGATCATTGACATAGAACCCAGTGCCACCGTTGCTACCACCAAGATCTATCCCGGTGAACCTGATGAACCAGAGGAAGGAGAGTGCCTCTTTCATTCACATATGTGGGTGAATGGTACTCCGATGCACTTCATCGTTGATGAAGGTAGCTAGAAAAACCTCATCTCAATAGAGGTCGTCAAGTGGTTGGCCCTGTTGATAACACCACACCCAAAGTCGTACACCATCAAATGGCTCTGCCAAGGAAGTGATATCCATGTCAGCCAAGAGTGTCATCGGTCCTACGACATCAAGCCCTTAAAAGATGAGGTATTGTGTGATGTTTCCCCCCTTGAAGTTTGTAATGTTATTTTGGGTCAACCTTATTTATGGGAACTTCATGTTGTATATGAGTCTAGGCTTCATGGTGTTATTATTACTTTGAACATGAAATTGTACAGGGTACCCAAGGTTCAATACTGTTACAATAGAGCCATACATACCTCAAATGGCCACAGCTCCTTTCAGGTGGGGCTGGGATTTCAACCATTGGGTCCCGTGGATGTTGCACTACCCCTTGTGTCCACCTAGGAAGAATCATCCCATGCTCAAACTGAAGCCGACAAAGCCACTTGGTTCATTGTATGAATCCAACACATCCACCAATAGGTTCAAGATATTTTACAGAAGTCCAATGCCAAGTACAAGTAACGCCATGATCAACACTCGGTGCCACACAAGTTTTAGGTGGGAGATAAATTTTGGTTGCACTTGCAGAAAGAACGCCTTACAGGGCCCCATCAAAATATTTTTCCACTCCGCTATGGACCTTACACTATCATGAAGTCTATGGGTGGCAATGCTTTTGAGCTCAACATTCCCCCCTTCCTTGGCTTGCATCCAATGTTTAATGGGGATCTCCTTCGGCCATACTTTCCACCATTATTGGACACCTCAGAGATAGCATAACAATTGACACCGATAAAGATCAACCCTGAATGCATGGAACAAGAATCCATTGATCATATCGTGGATACACAGGTCAAGAGCACTCGCCAACAAAATCTTCAACTTTATCTTGTTGACAAAAAAGGACAGCTCCTGCACCAAGGCAAGTCGTTCACCCAGGGCCAAATTTAGTAGAAATTTCCTCATCTAATGGGGACTCAACGCAATGGATACCATTGCTTCCTAATGGGGGAGGATTGATCCGGGCGGATATCGGTGGCCACCCACCTATTCAAACTAGTTCACCTGTAGTTTTTATCTTAGTAGTTATTTTCCTAGCTTTTCGGGTCCTAAACTTCTGGGGCTATTTTGAGGCCTTAAACAACGTGTTTTGGGCTCGCCACTATCACAGTAAAGACAAAGGCAAAGTGTGATGGAAACATGTGTATTCCTTGGATATACATTTCCAATGGTCTATCATGCGCCTAAAACGAAGATCGTATGCAAAAGTTACAACCCCGGGAAGTTGATGTACTAACTTACCCCATCGGGCCCCACATGAATTTTGACGCTTCATATACTAGGGTTAGGTTTTTGGATGTCTAAAGTTTTATCATTACTTCTTTATGATAAAAGAGCCTAGAGGCCTCATTGTTATGGGCTCAGACAAATGCGCATAGCCGCTACATCTCTTCTTAGAGATTAGCTACCAACATTCGAGCAAGAATGTTTCAGTCTGCATTTTTACACTTTCAACATATTTCTTTATTGAATAGAAGTCAAGTTTTACTGTATATATTTTATTGTTCACTGTATCTTTGTGTTAATATTATATATTTGTATTTCATTTGATTTCTCTCATAAAATCCAGATCAGTTGCTTGGTTCTATCCCAGAGTGAAAAATCCCTTCATCATATTCCACCGACACTCAAAGGGTTTTGCGCAGTTGTGATAGGAGGCATCCCCATGGGTCGTGCATGGATTTTCCCACGAGGCCCAACCAGATGCCTCACCATCCTCCCACAAGGTCCCGTCAACATAGGACTTTAGGAACGACAATGAAAATAGTAGTAGGGCTGATATGGATTAGTCCAAGACTATACAGGTGAAGGATGATCGACAGAGAAGGATTCCTCACGAGTTGAGGAAATTTGGCATCGCCATCATTGGGTTCTTTTTGTGAATCTTTTATTAGTTTATGTAGCTGCATTGTAGCCAATACCTTGTATGTAGGAGGGTTTGAACGATGTTGTTACATCTAGTAGACATCTTGTACTATGTGGTTTGATTTATCCATCCATAATAAATATGTGATGGTTAACTTCTCTATTTTATGTGTAATGGGTGTATGAGACATGATTAATTTAATAACATATGCAACTATTTGGCACTTATAGCACTAGTAATACAAATTGTATGACAAAATCACACAATGAAGAATAATAACTTGGCTAGTAAATGTATATTCCCCATCTACCTTGGTTCGAGACTGTTATACCCTAGCCTAGGGATAACTAAGGAGATTGTGTCTTGAGGCCCACAGGTCCTAGACATGGAGTACCGAGAGCCATATCGACTTGAGCATGGCCCTGGAGGGCCCATCCTTTTCTTCTTCAACACCTCCATTTTGTTAGCAGAAACAACATCCATCACATTAGCATGGTCTTGCAGCAGAAATGGGTCTTTCTCTATGAGGTAATGAGTATGGGCATCATGGTATGTGTCACTCTGATTCTCAAAACATTTGAATATGTGCATTTAATTATTTTTTCTTCTAATTTGTGCTTGGACCTTATGCCTTTCCACTTAACCACCCCTCAGGGGAATGACAGGCTTCCCTAGTAAGTTGGTTCCCATAGGGTTTGAGTTTCCACTGGAGGATTTCACGAAAGGTCATCGTCTGTTCCCACCATACTTGCCACTTTCCATATTTTTTCTCGGTTATCCATCCCATACACTGGTCCGGGCATTGGGTTGTACAAAATATCCAAGGCTTGTACCTTACCTTATGGGAAGAAGGGGCTAAAGGCCCAGAGGGTAAAAGTAGCTGGTAAAATATAAAATCCAAAAGAATGAAACCTTGAGGTGTTTCGTCTAGGGATCCCTGAGAAAGAAATAAAAAGCTTCTTAGCAAGAAACAAAGGGACCCATAAAAATAATAAATCAAGACCTAGTTGGAGGATAGGGGGTTTCATCACAAGCCAGCCTATTACGTCCATGGGCATGTAGCGGTATGACACTACCATTCAGCTGGTCACCACACCAGGGTAGTGGCTCTTAGTGGCATAGCCAAGAGAAAGGGGGTCTCATCACGAGCTAGCCTTCTAATTTCCATGAAATGTTTGTGGGAAACATTGTCACCACTGGTCACCACGCCAAGGCAATGTCCCCTAACTAGATTCTTGAAAGAAAAATCAATAATAATAAAAGATAAAATGCATGAATGGCTTGGAAACATTGGCATCCATGACAAGGTGCGACTCACCCTCTTCAGAGGCACCCAAAGGTAAGCCATACATTTCCATGTTATCACTGCACCCATTGCCCAGACATTCCCTACCACCTCATCCACTCACATGGCCTGGATTTGACTTCACCCGAGAACATCCCACCCCCAATGAGCATTAGCCCAATAGGACTTCCTAGTGTCCCCTCCAAACTTGGCTTGTAGAATAGCATAATGTCTTTGAGCACTTGTCTGGGTAAAGGGGGTTTCATGCATATGTTTAAAAAACTTGATGATTAGATGTGATTGACATTGTTATGATCCCTGTTACTTATGATCCCATGGAGGGCGTATTTGTTGATGTTGCAGGGCCACACCTGATGGACAGGTACATATGGGGAGATGATTATTTTGGACCTCCATAGGGTTAAAATCCCACCAAATGGATGTTGTGACCCTAGCCAGGGGCAGAGACAGATCAGGGGTTTGTACTAGAGAGAGAGGAGGACGTTCCACCAAGGACAGCCTGGCAGGCCTAGACCTAGGGGGGTCTTTCCCTTTTCACCTTGATGTAGGCCTTGGAAGGCCCATGACATCACCTAGGTCACCCATGACATCACCCAGCGTTTTGGATACTTTGGAGGCAGTTGAGTGCCAAGTGGCATGTGTGGTAGGATCCTAAGGCCTAATGTTTTTCTCTAGGAGGCCTAACATTTTCTCCAGGTGGCCAACGTTTCCCTAAAAGGGATTAACGTCACCCTAAAATGGCATGAGGTCATCTTTACAACTTGATTTAGGGTTTATTTATGACATTTAATTTAAAAATTGGATATTATGTGTAACTGGCCATGTCAACCTTTTTTACCTAATTTTGGTCATTGTAACTGTATAAATAAGGGGGAAATCACTCTTATTTTTCATCATCCTTCACTCACACTTGTGAGGACTGAAATTTGTGCCCTCCTTAGGGTTTCTTGGCTGAAATTTTAGGCTCACTTATTGAAGGAGGCTTATTTTGGATTATTTTGGCAAAGTTCTTGGTGGATGTGTTCAACTAGGGTTCTTCTTGATGAATTCTTGATGTATGTAAGTGAATTTCCTGCAATTCTTCTTAATTTAATGGTTATAGTTTTATTTAGTTTACATTTACATTCAAGATTATGAAATTTCTTGATTAAACCCTAGGAATACTAGCACATGTTATTGTCCTAGATTCAAAATCTTTCACCTACTGGATCTTGTCAAAAGGCCATTTTTCTTGAAGCATGAGCTAAGGCCTTGCCATTGCAATACCTGAGTATCTATTGCTTCATCTTAGCCAATTTTTCTTCATCATTGAGTTAGAGAGGGAGGAAATCTACTAAGGCCTAGGGTTACCTACACCTTAGTAGATAGTTTCCCCTTAGGGTTTGATAATTGGAGCCTTGGGTTACCAACACTCCAATCTATCAATCTCTATTGTCTTTAACTCTTCTATTATCATTTTTCTTCAATATTTGTTGTTTCATTATTGACTCCATTTTCCCTAAAATCACTAGTCTAAGCCCTCTTTTGAGTGATTGATAAAAACAACCTTCAAAACCTATTCTTTGAGCTTCCTACTAACTATTCCTAACCCTATAATAGCCTAACCCACTAACAATATTGTTTTTGTTACTAAAGTAAGCTACAGACATTAGATGCAGCATTAAAAGCTCATAAAAGCAATTGAAAAGGTTGATTTATACCTTGTCTTATTTGCTTCTATCAAATGCTTGTATTATGATTTCAATGGTTAATGATTCTTAGTCATTTTGAAGCTATTTCAAGGCATTTAATGTGAAGTATTTCTCTATAAAGATTGTTGTTATAAATTTTCCGTTTACTTCATCATATTCAGCAAATTGATTTTATCAAAAAATTCCTTGGTTTTATGAAGTGCTAACCAACAAGTGTACTTGAAAATATATCTAGTTTCTTGTTGCTTTGTTCCAGGCAGGTACACTTTGACATATTATCTTTTCATTGGTTATAAGACCAGACTTTCTGATCGGTGGTGACTTGTGAGAGGGGATCTTTATCTAGCCACTTTGACTTTTCCTTCTCAAACCCTAGGTCACCGGGGACATCTCCCCTAGGCCTACCACCCTAAATAGAAAGAGACATCCTATTGAGGTGACAGTGATATGATAGTCTCCTATTACACCAATTTTCTCTCCTTTAACCTTTTCTTATTTCAAAGTACAAATTGTGCGATAACAGGGACATTATATTGGAAGCATCTTGGTGGTATTTTAGTTTAGAACCACTTGATTGTTCTTTCTGATGGTCTATATTTTCCAAGTATTGTGCTTGGGATAAATTTGATTCAATGCATCATTTATTAATCTTTACTAGTACCTAATTATCCAAAAAACAATTGTCATATAGGGGCTAGAGAGTGGAATGCACTTCATGTATACATTGTAAACAATCTTTATTGGATGAAGGTATGGATAGAACCATGTACATAATTTTATGGTAAATTATCAGGAAATGGGGTGGCGGAGTTGATTAGAAAATCTCATCATTCTCGAGATGTCTATATTACATAGAAGTAAATTGATCTAACATATGACACAAAAGATAAACATGCAATAATTAACCACATTTCACTACAAGGAGACACCTTGTATGTAATACCCAATTTTTACTCTTAGAATTATTTGTAAATAAATACTCAAATAATTTGCATGATTACTTTATAACTATAGTACACTAACTCCATGGGTTAAATATACCATGGTACTATGAATATTTTGCGCCATTTTTTTTTGTAGTTAATAAAGATGAAGATGAAGATTTGTTGAGCTTAAGCGCCTATAGGGGATATGATAAAACAAGAGGGGAAAGGTGATGGGTATAAGGGGGGTTTAAGCCTAAACATATATATCCTATGCTACCTTGAATCCTCACCCATTTCAAATTTGAAAATTCAAAAATAAAAAAGGGGTTAAGAGGAGCAGAGGAAACAAATTCCTCAATCTAAGCCATCGCTCCTAAAATCTAGAAAATTGTCTCCCCTACATTCTCGAAACTAGGAAGAGAAGTTGAGTTTGAATTATCTATCCATCATGTATGAGGATAATTCAAATGGGAAGAAGTAGGTTGTCAGAAAAAGGTGTGAAGGAGAATTTTGAGGGGTTAGACATTGAAAAAATAAATCCAAGCCCATGATAGACCAACTAGTCATGAAAGGAAGTTGGCAGCGTTGAGAAAAAGCCAAGAAACCATGGAGAACTTTGTTGAAACTTGAGATAGTGTCCTGAAACTTATATGCACACACTGAAAGACACGAGAAGGAGTAGTATTTGAAGTACTAGGAAGAAAAGAAGGAGGTGCTTGTTGTGCCATGTGGGGAAGGTATGTGGGTGCCTTAGTGTTTCTCTATCATCAAGAAATCTGCAGAAGAAAACATTGGTTGGAACCCAAATTTCAAAGTTAATTATCCCTACTTTTCCATGGTGGTATCATAGCCCGGATAAGTGGTGGTGTCCATTGTGGATTAGCCTACGATTGGGTGGAAATCACTCGTTCAGTTGGTTGTTAATCTGAAAATTTTCAATCAAATAAGGAATGATTATTGTAACTTTTCAATCTTGGATCTCATTGTTACTATGGTTGTAGTTCAAACTTGATATTTCATTAATGAATGAGCAAATTTATTCTACTAGAATTTATGGTCATTAATGATGATTTTGTTGTAAGAATCGACAGTGTGGTTGAAGAATACCAATTGTGAACAGTGGAATTTATTTTTAATGATTATGTTAGATACTATTTGTTCATGAGGCGAACTCATGTTTCACAAAGCTGCATTCTCCTCGTAACTACAATATTTCACATCTTTCTTTCCATATGTATACTTTGTCACTTGACACAGGGGTGGTAGGGTTGGAAACCTTCATATTATAGACATACTTGCACCACCATCCTAGAATGAATGCTCAAACCATATAATTTACGTGAAGGGGAAAAGGATTTTATATCGTCCTTCACTTAAAATCTAATGGCCTTGGTTACAGATTGTGTTTTCAATAGCTTGACCTAGCTCGAGGTAAATCAATTGACATTCACATTTGGTTTCAATACTTTGTTTGAGTTATTTGTGAGTCCTTGTACAAATATGGTTTGACCATTTCAATTTTATCCTACAGCTCCTTTTGATAGAGATGTAATACCACCTGGGTTGGAATATGGAAGGCATTTAGTCTCGCCCAGTCCTTCCCTTGTAATTGGAGTTGGAACTTGGTTTATGGTGTTCTTATAATGAATGATTTCATCTTGAACAAGCCATGGGTATGAGATTATCTCACAAGCATTGAAGCTTGGCTTACCTGTGGCTATAGCAACATTCTCCTGAATCTTGTAAATTTCGCTTGGACTCTCCCAACCCAGCATGTATTTCGTTTTGTAGCACAATTTGGACATATCCAAGCCACAAATTTCCCCATTTTACATTTGTAATCTCGTATTTTTTTAAATTATGTATTTGGACTATCATTTCATTTATGGGCACTTATTTGTACTATTCTTTAATATTGGTTGTAGTCTTGCAGATTCCTTTGATTGTAAATGCGGATTCATTATCGATTTTTAGCATTTTTGTTGAGTTCCATAGCTTATGGAAAATCTATAATGGTCATTGACTTGGTATTTAATCCATAACCTGCCATTCCTATCCATGGTGTACAACTGGTCCAAGATGAGAGTGTAATGAAAAACTATGTATAAAGAGGTGATGAAAATTCTTGTGTAGCATTGCATCATACAGACCTTTCTTCAATGTGGACATTGTTGGAATATTCACTAATACTGAGAGGGGGGGGGGGGTGAATTAGTATTGAGAACATTTTACCATTTCTTAATCATAACATGTGAACATTAACTTCATTTACATTTAATATATCATGAGATGTATCAATCAATAGTGCATAACAAATAACCATAGATACACAATACACATGAATTTACGTGGAAACCCAAATGGGAGAAAACCACAGAATGCTTTCTTATATATCAAAGATTACATTCATAGGAAGAACCAATTTCCAAATTCTCCAACACCAAATGGAAGGAGGTTCCAATCCCCTATCAGGCTCCAACCTGAAGGAATATACAACTCCCTGAATTCTCCAGCTCCAACTGGAAGGAGGCTCTAATCCCCTTATTTGCAGTCTCCAACCTGAAGGAAGATCCAACTGCCTGTATTCTTTAGTGCCATCCGGAAGGAGAATATGACCCCCTGATTTAAAGGCTCCAACCTGAAGGAACCTCCAACTCCCTATGTTCTCTAGAACCAACCGACAGGAGGCTACAACCCCCTTTCCTTGCCATGTCTTGTTGCCCTAAAATATAAGTGTATACTCAACCTATCACTACCATTGATACTGTCACTTCCACTATCATTGATACATCAACCTGTCGCTGTCACTATCATGGATACATCAACAAGTCATTATCAAATCAACTTGTTACTGTCACTATCACCGATACATCAACATGTCACTATCACATCAACCTGTCATTGTCACTGTCATTGATATACCATCGTCAACATGTCACTGCCACCGATACTCAACATCAATGAAACCAGATCTACTCACATAGATCATATGCCAATATCACCAAGAACATCTCTCAACCATATGCCCAACATCACCAAAACATGTTTTTATTCATATGCCAAATATGTACCAAACATGTACCAAGATCACCAAGAAGTGCCTCAACATGTATCATACCATCATCAATATGTGTTTCTCAATCATGTACCATATCATTCATGATATTCCTCAACAATAACCAAAGATATTTCATAAACCATGTACCATAACATCACCAAGAAATGTAACTCATACATGTGCCAAATATATGCCTCAAACCATGCACCAAAGATGTGTCTCAAGCATGTGCCAATGTCTCAACAATATACCAAATACATGCCTCAAACATGCAGCATAACATCACCAATATATAACCCTCAAAACATGCATATAAACATACATTTAACTTTGTAACATACATGACTGCATCATCATACCTTTCTCAGACTTCAACAACCTAGAACAAGCATCTTCTTCAAATTTCCCTCATCCTCACTAGACAGAGGCCAATTATCCCATGGGGCATTGCATGACAAACATCATAAAACCTACAGGGGTGCCTCGCGGGACAACTATAGCCTAGCCCATGGGGGTCAACTAAATTGGGGTTTTATTAGAAAACCCTTCCCACACCTGTAATCCTAAAACCTTTACCTTTTCACTCCTTCGCTACCTCATATCTCCATCTCAGATTAGCTAATAGATCACTTCCTCACTTGATAGATATTGAATGAACTTTCTTGTACAAATGAGAGGCTTCTTGTTGTGTATTTATACTTTTTCTAAGTAACTTCTTTCCTTATCCTTAAGACTAACACTTACTTCTTGTTATGACTATTTTACCCTTAATTAATGACTTGTAACTTCTTGTTGTAACCATTTAGGGTCTTCTTAACCATTCTTTGGGGCTTCCAACTTCAATATGGTATATCTCCTTAACCATGAGGAACTACGTGGCGTAGCACCTATTGTTGGAAATGACATGATGAGGACTATCCATCTATGAGTGTGTTACATTCATTTGCAATATGCTTCATCCTATTTTGCCTCAAACAAATTTGAGCTTCATGACCACACCTCTAGTGATTCCAGACTTCTCCAAGGGTTGACATCAATGAAAACCAACTTTCCAACAATATCCCCCTTTGGAATTGATGGAAACACTAATGCTCCCCTTGTGACTATTTCTCCTCAAATATATCTTCTAATGTTTCTCTCCCCCTTTGACATCAATGGCAAAGGGTATCTCCCCTTGGGACTACTCCCCTTGTCTCCATGCTTCTGATCTTTCTTTCTTGATATTTATTTTTCTCCTCCTTTGACATCATGGGGAAGGGAAGTCCCCTTGTCGGTATGTCTTCCCTTGTCTTTATGCTTCTGATCTTTCTTTCCTAATATCTTTTTCTAATGATTTCTCTCCCCCTTGAATTCTTTGCAAGATGTTGTGTAGATCAATGTGTGGATTCATGTACTTGCTTCCTTTTCTCTCTTCTGGTGCTTCTTGTCCATTGGTACTTCCTCTTGTANATATATATATAAAGCATTCAAAGTTAGTTGACTTCAAATCTTTATGGCTTGTCATGTTTACTACTTAGACATAAATGACCACATCATTCAACAATTTCCCTATGACAATATAACTTATGTTGATGGTTTCTCTTCCCCTGTCTTGTTGTGCCTATGACACCTATCAATATGATTTCATCCACTGCTATGCATCTTCTCTTAATTGTGTCTTTTGTACCTACCAAGTGTCTCGTGAATTCATCCTTTTCCATATGTCATAAAACTTTCCATGACTCTGCTACTCAACTACACACAATGTTGACCAATCTGTTGCAACTTATTACAACATGTTCTTTCTCTTCAAACTAAATCAAATATGTCCATTGGTCTACTTTATATTTAACACATCCTTGAGTTTGTATGCCACTCCTTGGAATCTTTTATACAATCATGAACCTATTCTTGAAAACTGTGCCACTGATATTATTTGTAACTGTCAATTGATACTTGCATGATAATGTGTTCCGAAAGATGCTCCTCAAACAATCAAATTTCCACAAGACATTCTACACTTTTGTCATCAAACCACTCTGAAAATTCCTTCCCAAAATATGCAAACACTTCAAACTGCTCGAAATATAGTTCTATGATCTATAGAGATGCTGCTTAGACTCCCCCAAGGATGATTTTAAGAATGAAAATTTATATTAAAATGTAGAAACATGGGCTAATCTTTCTAATCCTTAATATGCAAATGTAAAATGTTTGGTGATAGTTTTGTAAAAATATTTAAATTTCTAAGGATTTTATATAGTTTCTATAAAATTTTGGTGATTTTTAAGGTAAAATAATTTTATTCTATGGAATTTGAGTGAATTGCTTTTAGAAAAAATGGAATTTGGCGAATTGTTTTTTGGGAAAACCATGGAAAATCAGTCCATTTGCAAAACTTATCCCCTAAAATCATCTATGGACTCCCCCTCTTCAATATTCATGTTTATTGGGAGTCTCCAAGACGGATGGCTCAGAAGCTTGGAGGAAGTCACCCCAATGAGGATTAGTCTTCCTCTTCACCTATGGATTCATCATCTTCCTGAATTCTTACATCTTCCTCTTTTCCTATAGATTCATCATGATCTCGCACAACTACAAATCTTGAGAGTATGAGTTTTGGGAGTTATTCATTCACTTTCTCTTCATTCACCCATTCTTCTTGTTCTTTCTTTCTTTTCCAAACCTTCTTGTATCTGATATTAGTGTTTTATTTCATGGAAGTATCCATCATGCTTCTAAATTCATGAGCTATGTGTCCATAGTTGTGGCATTTGTAGGATTTAATATTATATGGAGCCACATAAACATTTCTTAATTGACCATTTCTTCCATAAGATCTGCAGTCTACAACTTTATGTCCAAAGTTATTACAATTAAAACAATAACCATAAAATAAACTTTAGTACCTGGGAGTGAACGATATTGTTTGTGATGTAGTCCTTTTGAATTCATGCCTTGATTGATCATGATATTCTCGTATGTTGTTTCCTTCACAATGATTGAAGCCTCTTTCATATCTGAAAGTGGAGGGCCTTCTTTGATATCCGTCCCTTTTGTAATATTTTTCTTGAATCTTCTCCATTTATGGAATGTTCTCCTTTGAGGAGTCACATTCTTCCTTCTCGATAGGGCCTTTGACGATTTCCACATAACTCTTAGCCTTTTCTTCATTCTTCCTTTCTAGTAACCTGTAACATTTCTCTTCAACTTTCTTTACCGATGGTGTGGAGCTTCATCTCTCTTCAACGGTTTTTTCTGAGCTTGACAACTTTAACTCTTAATGTGACAACTTCTTCTTCAAGATTCTCACAATCCTCTTCTTTATTCATCATCTGAATCTTCATGACTTCTTTCGTTCTCTTTGCTTCTTCAAGTTGGGTCTTCAAGATGATTTCTTCTTTAAGTCTTCTTTCTTGTTGACTAAATTCTTCTTCAATATTGTTTAAGTCTCTAGATATTTCCTTTAGATGACTTGTAAAAATTTCTTCTCTCTTCTCTTCTTCCTTTATTTTTGATACTATTTCATCTTCTAAACACCTTTTTTGTTTCAACTGATCCTTGAGAGTTTCTTCAATCATTTTGTCTTCTTTCAGCTGAGCTTTTAGATTTTTGAAAACCTACTTGACTTTTCCAAAACCTTCCTTTAGCCTAATCAATTCTTCCTCAAGGGACTTGTTTTCCCTTCTTTCCTTATTTATCTCACTTAAAGCACTGATTAGTTCAGCCTCAAAATCCACTATGCCTTCTTCACAATCTTATTCTTCTGAATCTATCTAACAAGATGAGCATATGTATTCTTGTTCTATCCTTGCATATTCTTTAATATGTTTTGGCTTTGTGATGTTATGAGATCACTTGGAATATAAATTATGTAGTTTATCCCACAGTTCTTTGGTTGATGAACACTTTCCCACTTTGTCTTTTACTAGATCAGGTAATCCTTCCAGGATGAAATCCATTGTTATTTTGTTGTTTATTTTCAATTCCCTCTTAGCTAAATTCTTTGGTTTCTTTGAAGCGGTGTATTCTGTAACAACTTATTTCCAAATGTCAAATCCATGTTCCTGTAAAAATGGTTTCATTCTTGTGCTCCATATTTCATACTTCCGACCATTCTAACCATCAAACATTGGCACTCCATTCTTAGTGTAATCCACAATCTACCTTATAGAAATTAGATTGATTCTTGAAGGACCCGATCTGATACCAATTGTTGGAATATTCACCAATACTGAGAGGGGGGGATGAATCAATATTGAGAACTTTTTACCATTTCTTAATCAAAACATGCGAACATTAACTTTATCAACAATATATCATTTTCATTCAATATATCATAAGAAGTATCAATTAAAAGTGCATAACAAATAACCATAGATACACAATACACCAGAATGTATGTGGAAACCCAAATGGGATAAAAACACATAATTCTTTCTTATATATCAAAGATTGCATTCATAGGAACCACCAACTTCCAAATTCTCTAGCACCAACTAGAAGTTAGCTTTAACTCCCTATTTACATGCTCCAACATGAAGGAAGCTACAACTCCCTGAATTATCGAGTTCCAACTAGAAGGAGGCTCCAACCCCCTGATTTACAAGCTCCAACCTAAAGGAATCTACAACTCCATGTATTCTCCGGCTCTAACTGGAAGGAGGCTACAGCCCCATGATTTATAGGATCCCACTTGAAAGAAGATCCAACTCCCTGTGTTCTCTGGAACCAACGAGAATGAGGCTACAACCCCCTTTCCTTGACCCATCTTGTCATCCTAAAATATAAGTGTAGACTCAACCTGTCACTACCACTGATACTGTCACTGCCACTATCAATGATACATCAACCTACCATTGCCATTGTCACAAATACATCAATAAGTCACCATCACATCAAATTTCCATTGTCATTGTCACTGATACATCAACCTATCACTATCACATCAACCTGCCATTGTCACTTTCACTGATATACCATCAACAACCTATCAATTCCATTGATACTCAACATCAATGAAACCAGATCCAATCACATAGTTCATATGTCAAGATCACCAAGAACATCTATCAACCAAATGCTTAATATCACCAAAACACGCCTTTAGTCATATTCCAAACATGTACCAAGCATGTACCAAGATCGCCAAGATGTGCCTCAACATGTATCATACCATCATCAAGATGTGTCTCTCAACCATGTACCAAAACATCAGTAATATGAAGCCAACCATATACCTCAAGCATGTGCCAAAACCATGTACCAAAATGTGTGCCTCAACCATGTACTATATCATTCATGATATTCCTCAACAATATACCAAAGATATGCCATAAACCATGTACCATAAAATCACAAATAAATGTACCTCATACATGTGACAAAGATATGCCTCAAACCATGCACAAAAGATGTGTCTCAAGCATGTGCCAATGTCTCAACAATATACCAAAGGCATGCCTCAAGCATGCATCATAACATCACCAATATATAACCCTCAAAACATGAATATAAACATACCTTTAACTATATAATAGACTTGACTGCATCACCATACCTTGCTTAGAATTCAACAACGTGGAACAAGAATGTTCTTCAGTATTCCCCTATGTTGCACGAGGACCCATCCCCCCAAAAAAAACTCGCGTACCCTCGTTCCAGGGAATTGGGGACCCTTAGGAAACTTACCCAAATTGTTGGGGACTTCATTGGGGACTCAGGGACTTTTTGGTCGTCCCCAAGACGTTCCGGATAGATTTTAGGAACGTTCTGGACAGATTTTAGGGATGTTCCGGACATATTTTGAGGATGTTCTAGGTAGATTTCAGGGATTTTTTTGGGCAGATTTTGGGGATATTCTGGGCATATATCTTCAGTCTTGAAAATCATATAAATTGATGATTGGACAATAAGATAATTTTTCCCATCCATTATTTTTGTATTGCATTGAATCTAAATCAGTTGTAGCTCAAAACATGGGTTTTGTATGATGGGTTTTGATTTGGGTTTTTGGTGATTTAAATATTGTATTTTCAGCAACAAGGTTACAACAAGCAAAGTTTCCATGTCAAAAAAACAAGAATTGAAACATTTCAAAGGGTTGATCCTTATGGTTACTTCTCTTGTTCTTCTCATTTTTTTGGTCATCTTAGCTTTTACATATTCTACATGGGTTTACAGGAGTCATTCAATTATAATGCTTCCACCATTCCAACCTCATTGTGAAAACAATCAGATAGTAGTGACTTTCATTGGGTACTAAATGCTTGAATAAATTCCTATTCAATCACCTTCTTAATCTGAAATATGAATCTAATCTCTTTACAGAACCAAAGTGTTTTATAGTGGTTTTCAACACAACCATAAAAATCTGCAAAACCTATTGATAAGGGAATGCCTTTTATTTTTTAACATAATTGTCATTAACAAGAAATACAATTAAGAAAAACTGCTATAGAGACATTTCTCACTTAAGTTTCATAAAGCTAAACTACATTTTTATCTTGTCTAGAAGCCAATAATGAAATGTCACTCAGCTCTTTTTTAAATTGCTCGAGCTTTTTCAGTATTGGCAAGTGTAAGGGTTGTGCATAA
>JASDQU010736900.1:112031-191170 GCA_032191745.1 Picea mariana
ATTGTCGTCCCCAACCCGTCATCCCCTGAAAATTTTGGGGTTGCACTCTAGCCGTCCTGGGGATACGTCCCCCCGTCCCTGTCGTTCCCCCATATGGAAAACCAATACAACATAGGTATTCCCTCAGCCTCACTGGACAGAGACCAGTTATCTCGCGGGGCCTCACGTGACGAGTGTCGTACAGCCTGTGGGGGTGCCTCACGGGACACCTATACCCTGACCCGCGGGGGTTAGTTAAATTGGGGTTTTCTTAGAAAAAACCCTTCGCACACCTACAATCCCGAAACCTTCTCCTTCACCCTTCTTTGCTACCTCATATTCTCCACCTCATATTAGCCAATAGATCACTTGCTCACTTGATAGATATTGAATGAACTTGCTTGTACAAATGAGAGGCTTCTTATTGTGTATTTATACTTTTTCTAAGTAACTTCTTTCCTTATCTTTAGGATCGACTTGTACTTTTTTGTTATAATTGTTTTACCCTGAATTAATGACTTGTAAATTTGTGTTGCAACTGTTTAGGCTCTTCTTAAGCATTCTTTGGGGATTCCAAGTTCAATAGGTAATATCTCCTTAATCGTGAGGAACTACGTGGCGTACCACCTAGTGTTGGAAACAACATGACTAGGACTATCTACCTATGAGTGTGTTACATGGATTTGCACTATCCTTCAACCTCTTTTTCCTCAAATAACTTCAGGATTCATGACCACACCTCTGGGGCTTCTGGACTTCTCCAAGGGTTGACATCAATGGCAACCAACTTTCCAACATACATATATGTTGTGATTGAAAGATTCATTGATTTGTTGTATCCATGTAAAGGAGACTTTGTTGAAAAGAATGCCCATAATCCTCATGTGTATGGACCTATCTAGATTTCCACAACTCTTGTCTTTTTAGCAACTATTCTTGGAAACTTTGCAACCTATTTATCTTTAGAGTAAAGTAATATTGATTCCTATTGGGCTTATGATATCAACTTTGTCAGTTGGGTTGCAACTATATTCAATAGTTGTATATGTCTGGTATTGCTTGTATGTTACTTCCTACTTTAGTACTTGGGCATGTCTTTGAGCTTAGTGAAAATATGATGCATGTATGGTTATTCTTTGACACCAAGAGAAATTTTAAGGTAGATTGTCATTTCACTTGCAGGCTTAGAATTGGCTTTCTTTGTAGCTCTCAATTTGAAATCTCATATAATGGTTTCATATGACAAATGGACGATACTAATTGTAATTTGAAGACATATTGTGGACTCTTTGTATTGGATACCTCTTCTCTGTGTTAATATTCATGCGTATGTCCTATATCAAAGATTAGTAGAGTCTGGTTTGACAGAAGATGGAATTGTTGCATCGAAAGGATTGAAATTTGAACATGGTAATAGTTGGAAGAAACTCTCAAATGTGATATCATGCTATGATTTATGTATACCTTCATTATTTTCAAGACCAGTCATATCTCCCTTCACCCTTGACAACCAATGATTCAATATGATCTAGGCTGGCATGAGATTAATGTTTTGGGGTTTCTGAATCAGACGATATTTTGATACAATGGATGATGAATTTTTAACTGAGATCTAGTATCATTCACTATAGTTTATTAGTTATAACTATATTGAATGACTTTCAAGAAGAAATTTAGTCTTATTCATTACAGAAGGTCATAGTTCCAGTAGCGAATAAGGATGGATTTCATCATGTTGGCGAGGATCAAATCTTCAGTAACGTTTGTGGGAATTGTAGGTCACTACATACTAAACTTATGATCTTCCATCTTATGATGAAATTGAAAAGAGTTTCCTATTTTTCACCTTATAGATACCTATTGTATCTCGTTGAAAATAAGTTCGAAACAACAACTTGCAGTATGAAGGAATTTCAGTATTATACCCATCTTAGAAATTTTATTTGAAACAAGTTCCTGCATCCTAGTTGACAGGTTATGGACTCATGGCTATATTATTACAAGTGTTTTTATTCTATGGATTAAATATTGAGAAATATGTTTTATTGAAACTTTTGTTAGCTTAGTTCAAAAGAGGCTTACTTCTTGATATTGACATTTTGGGAAATCACTTATCTAACTAAATAGACTTCTTTAGTGAAATGTCTAAAACTAATTTTGATTGTGTCGTTTCAATAACTAAGATGTATTCGTTTTATGGGGTTATTACATATGGTATCGGAGCCAGGTTACAACACTTGGGGCTATATGAGTTCAATTCCTTACCATACTTCTCCATAGTTTTTATTTGAGGTCCTTCTTTACTCAAATTGTCAACTCTAGTAGTCCATTCTATACTAGTGTTGCTTAAAAACCTAATCTCCCATCCTAAGTCATCAATCCTGACAGACATTACTGGGTTGTCCTCTGTATCAGGCATCCTCTCTTTATACAACCACTTAATCATGTTTTCGAATTGTTGGAGAACATATCTAATAGTCTTGAAAAGTTGTTGACATGTTAGGATATCTACAACCTATTTATCTTTAGAATCAAGTAACATTGATTCCAATTGGGCTTATGATATCAACTTTGTCAGCTGGGTTGCAACTATAGTCAATGCTTGTATATGTCTGGTATCGCTTGTATGTTATTGACTACTTTAGTACTTGGGCATGCCTTTTATCTTAGTGAAAATATGATGTATGTATGTTTATTCTTTGACACCAATAGAAACTTTAAGGTAGATTGTCATTTCACATGCAGGCATAGAATTGGATTTCTTTGTAGCTCTCAATTTGAAGCCTCATATAATGGTTTCATCTGAAAAATGGAAGATACTAATTGTAATTTGAAGACATATTGTGGCCTCTTAGTATTGGAGACCTCTTCTCTGTGTTAATCTTCAAGCTTGTGTCCTATATCAAAGATTAGTAAAGTCTGGTTAGATAGAAGTTGGAATTGTTGCATCGAAAGGCTTGAAATTTGAACATGGTAATAATTGGAAGAAACTCTTAAATGTGATATCATGCTATGATTTATGTATACCTTCATTATTGTCAATACCAATCATATCTTCCTTCACCATTTACAACCAACGATTCAATACGATCTAGGCTGGCATGAGATTAGAGTTTTGTGGTTTCTGAATCAGATGATCTTTTGATACAATGGATGATGAATTTTTAACTAAGATCTAGTATCATTCACTATTGTTTATTAGTTATAACTATATTGAATAAGTTTCAAGAGGAAATTTAGTCTTACCCATTACAAAAGGTCATAGTTCCAGTAGCGAATAAGGATGGATTTCATCATGTTGGCGTGGATCAAATCTTCAGTAATGTTTGTGGGAACTGTAGGTCACTACATACTAAATTATGATCTTCCCTCTTATGACGAAATTGAAACGAGTTTCCTATTTTGCACCTTATAGATACCTATTGTCTCTCGTTGAAAATAAGTTCGAAAAAACAACTTGTAGTATGAAGGAATTTCCGTATTATACCCATCTTAGAAATTTTATTTGAAACAAGTTCTTGCATCCTAGTTTACAGGTTATGGACTCATGGCTATATTATTACAGGTGTTTTTATTATATGGATTAAATATTGAGAAATATGTTTTATTGAAACTTTTGTTAGCTTAGTTCGGAAGAGGCTTACTTCTTGATATTGACATTTTGGGAAATAACTTATCTAACTACATAGATTTCTTAGTGAAATGTCAAAAACTAATTTCGATTGTGTCATTTCAATAACTAAGATGTATTAGTTTTATGGGTTTATTAATATGGTATCAGAGCCATGTTACAACACTTGGGGCTATATGGGATCAATTCCTTACCATACTTCTCTAGAGTTGTTATTTGAGGTCATTTACTCAATTTTTCTACTCTGATAGTCCATTCTATACTAGTGGTGCTTAAAAACATAATCTCCCATCCTAATTCATCAATCCTGACAGAGATTACCAGGTTGTCCTCTGTATCAACCATCCTCTCTTTATACAACAACTTAATCATGTTTTGGAAGAATAAAAGAAGAGGCCACATAAACACTATACTTACAAACAAGTGCACTAAGTCCCATGATTACGAAACAGAGTAGAGGAAGAATAAAGAATAAATTATGAACAATTCCAATGGAAAGAGGTACTACTTCTGAGTACAATCATGCATAACTTGTACATAAATTACAAGCATTTTGACTGCTTCTGCAACAACACTAGATTCAATCCAAAGGAGAAAACCATCCATCACCTTCTTTATCATGTTGTAGTCGGAAATACTTCACCTAATCAGGGCTTTGAGAGAAGAATCTACCCTCCACAAACAATTTTCCTCATTGTTGCTACTTGGTGTCATCAAGTGATGGAAATAGTTGTCCATAACTAATATTATTTTATTGTAGACCTACATACTTGAGACACTGACAACTCCTACATGCAACCATTGTTTCCTAATTACACATTAGGGTTGCTTCGAAACATCCCAATTCCTTGATAGATGCTTCTCTAAGAATGTACTGGTGGTAGGAAGCAGCTAATGCAACTCCAATAAAGGGATCTAATCAGAAAATCCATTGCACAGACAACAGTCATGTTCATCAACCTTTTGTATCAACTTTAGAAATTACAAGTTATTTTGAATTATCCTAATGGTCATACTGAAGTAGACCAACTAGTACTATTCAAATGGAGCTTCAAAAATTACAAGTACTACAATCTAGATTACAGTATTCATTGGTCTATCCTTGACCACAAACACATGCCCACTGCATCCACCATATTAAATTTAGTCGAAAGAAAGATATGTTGTAGCCCCATGAAAAATATTCATATTCCCTTTTATGTTACTTAGATTTCCTAGCTTATTGCTACCCATATTTTGTATTCAGATTTCACACTGTAAAGGCCACTTATTGTTTGTTACAATACATGCAGACTAAATTGCACCAACTTAATATTTAATATACTATCCAAAGTGAATAAGGAAATCTCTCATTTTGTGTAGATGTAACCTATTGAATGTCAACGTTAGGATTTTATTCAACTCATCTATGCAGGAGTCCATTCAGCCTATCCCTAAAACATTTTCATGTACACAATGATGTGTTAATAATAGAAAATAGGATTTAGAACTAACGAGATGCATCCGTGTTGTCTAGAGTTATGCCTGCTACGAAGGAATTTAAGTAGTTCAACTTAGGAAAGTAGGAACACCTCACCTTGCTAGAATTTTTGGTTTGGTCTTGGGAAAGAGAAAGAACATTAACAAATCATTTCTTTGTCTCATCAAGATAGTATATAGTGAGATAACATATGCTTAGTTTTCCACCCTTTCTCAAAATATTTGGTCATATTAATGGATTGTTTATCTAGTGACTAGCTTGTTGTATGCAAACCATTTCTGGGGAGTTACAAGTTGTATACATCGGTATTATCGAAGGGACACATATTCTTATAGGAGCTTGATCATGAAGCATATCTACTCTTAGAATAGTTAAGGACAATAAAATATACTTCTGAAGGTCTGAGGGACTTAAATATTCCACAAGAAATGACTGTTCCAAGATTGTATTTATGTTAGAGATTTTCTTAAATAGATTTGTCTAGACTTAGTTTCAATTGTTTCTTGAGATAAAAATATGGAAGAAAAGCCAAAAGACTTGAAGGGAAGAAGGTGAGCTCGATGTTGGTTCACAATGTATGTTGAAAACCTGCATCAGGGTATTATCTAACAAGTCCAGAAAGATGAAAGAGCACTCGAGACACTGACATGGCTTCTCAAAGTGCTTCAAGTGATTTAAAGGTAAAGTGAAATAGTTATCAGTGTGAATAAAAAGTTATATAATATCATCAAAAGTGAAATTCTTATTCTCATGTTATATTGTAATGAGACAATAATTTAGGTTACTTTCCATTTGACATGGTATATCTTACTATTTTTCATTTTGAGGGAGTGGCCTGTGAATGTTCTCAAACCATAGAAAAGGGTTAGGAAATCATATTTTTATTTATGTTACATAAGTGGGTATATTACAAATTTGTAGTAGCTAACTTGGTTGAAAGTTGCTTTATGAAATTTTATTGCTAAAACATTCTTCATAAGAATGTTGTTATCAAGCTCTGTAAATCCTTGTGGATTGTGGCATTGATGAGAGTAATGTGAAGATTGTGAGAAGGATAAATCCAATTCTATAATTGTAAGTGTCTCTAAATTTTTTGCTTCTAATGACTTTGCATTAGAATTTACATATTTTTTTTGAATTTTTTTATTGACATTTTATGCAATTTTTAGCTAATTGTGTATATTGACTTGAATGGGCAAGCAAAATTCGTAGTTTTCCTAGTAATTGAACTAAACTACAACTTCTAGCTACCTTCTCTAAGTTAAATAAAATTATAGCTTGTTATGATGATTTTGAAAATGATTCAAGTATTCAAATGGTTTGATGAAAGTCATTGTGGATCCACTTTGCTATTAACATTAGAGCTTGGAAAATTTTGTTTGCAAACTTTTCCTACTCACACTTTTGCATTTTGAAAATGCTTGTTAGTGATAATAATGCATATATAGTGAATGAGACCTCGTAGATTTTAATATGTTGGTAGCTGAAGGTGATCGAATTATTGTTGTGACGTAACTCTAGGTTCAATTCATGTGTTAATGTGAATATTGTAATGAAACATTATATGCATGAGTACTCATAGTGTGTTTGGATGAATGAAATATTGGTCAAGGAAGACAAATTATAGGTATAAATGTCTTGGATATGGCAGTGAGTGAAATTCCATAAGGAAGGATAGTGACGACTCATGCAAGGTCCAAAAAATTATCAGAGGAAGTTCATAATTGTGAAATATAATTTCCATAAGAAATAGATTCAAATTTCTTATTGAAATTTTTAATGATCATATCTCATGGTAACTGTATATATATATCATGAATTTTTCTATAGAAAGGATAGATGATAGATGTTGAAGCTGAAAAACATGGAAATAATGCCATTGGATATTAGAACCCCATGATATTCCATGATCACCATTGATATTGTTGATTTTGTAGCACTAAACATGTACTTCCACAAAGGATCAATGTCTAGCCCGTGGAAGTCATCCTTGTAACCTCTTTGTAAACCTTAGGAAATTCAATTTATGAGTTAAATTATTAAAGTGAATATTCTTTTTATTAATTAAGTTAAATGCCTCAATTAAGTGGCATTAGTAACTTAAGTGAGTGTTTGATTGCATCATGATCGTTAGATATTAAGTGAAGGTAATATTAGATTTCAACCTTTAATCACTTTGGATATCTAGGGTTAGTGATTGATTTAGTCAAACCTCAATGTAATAAAAGACAGACTAGGTGAGTGGATGAGATACACAGAGAGAACATAGGAGAAAAGAGGGATTATTTTCTCATGTGCTTGTGTCACACACAGAGTGAGGAGATCTCATTGAGCAGGTGAAGAGAGTTCATCTGAGTGTGAGTGGGTATGGCTAAGGAAGTGTGCAAGGGGAAATGAGGAGATAACAGCTAGGTGGGATAGGCTATCTGATCTAGGAGGATCTCAATGGCCACCCACCTTTTCCAACTGGCTCAAAACATGTTTTTGACAACTTACTATTTTTATCATTTTTTGGGTCCCAAACTTCTGGGGCCATTTTGAGGGCCTGAATGATGTTTTTTCACGATCGGGCACCCCAATGATAGCCAAAGATCCTGTGAAATGAATCTCCCTGTCAATACCTTTCCAAATAGCTAGCGTGGGCCCCAAACAAAGATCGTATGCCAAAGTTACGCCCTAGGGAAGTTGATACACCAAGCTACCCAAAACAAGGTCCACAAAATTGTTGGCTTTTCATCTTCCGGGGTTAGGGTTTTGGATTTTATTTATGTTAAAAAGGCCTTCGGACCCTCATTATAACAACCATATTCTTACAAATGATCGTAGCCATCACATCTCTTCTCAGAGATAAGCTGGCACTATTCTAGCGAGTCTTTCACTCTATATTTCTACAGTTTTGTACATTTCACTCATTAATAGAAATCGTGTATTATTTTATCTCTGTGTTTATGGTTATATCTCTGATATATATCTATACATTTCTTTATTCTATCTCCTCTCTCATTTCATTCCAAAAATAATCTGGATCAATGGTATCAGAGCAGGTTTATCTTGATCATTTTTCAGTGCATGTCCCCAATGAGGTCTGAGTATAAAAATTTGGGTCTTGATCTTGTCTCTATTGAGAATAATCGCTCTCACATTCCCAAGAAACCCTCCATGGTGGAAGAAAAGAAAAACGATGGAGCAAAATATTTTATTAAAATTTTTCTCGTGAAAGCTCTCATGCAACAGAGGGATGAAATGATGGAGAATTTTCCCCACATCCTTCAACGTCTGTCGATAACAACAATCACATATTCATCAAGCAACAACTTTGTAGGAACCTCTCCTTTCAAGGTACAAGTTAATTTTGATATTCCCATATTTGAAGGTCAGATAGATGTAGATGCCCTAGAAAAATGGTTAAATCTGCTAGAAGTTTATTTCTATGTTCACAATTTTTTCGACAGGGAAAAGATCACCTTCACACTCCTTAAGGCTCTTCCCTGTGTCAAATGTTCATGGGAAACTTACTAGGAGAAAATTTCCACAGAGGAGTCTAGAATATATGGGGTCGAGCCCACTTGGGATTTTTTGTGTGGATGCGGTCAAGGAACAATATTACCCTATTGGTAACTATGATGACCAGTACATTAGATGGACCACACTATGGAAAGAGAGGGGCCAAATATTGTCGGAGTTCACAAATAATTTCCATACCTTTCGCACCAAGCTGGGTATCAAAGACTCTGAGCGGCATTTAGTTTTGAAATACCGCAGGGCTCTGCATAAGTACATCCAAACCAAAATGGATTTCCTGGAGATCTCATCAATGGTAGCTTCCTATCGATATGCTATCAAAATCGAGAAGAAATTTAGGCACCAGAACAAACGGGAGTTTGGGACTACAAATCCGCAAAAACCGAAGTATGGTAAAGACGGCCCTAAAAACTAGCCTCCAGAAAACCAGTCCAAGCCACATGAAAACAATGGTAACGAAAATACGAAGGAGGACATTGGAAAGTGGTGTGATTTCCATAAAATCCCCTGGCACAACACTGGTGAATGTCACTCAAAACAATCATTGGTGGCCAAGATCAAAGAAAAGGAGCCAAACCCAAATTCAAAAAATAATGGGAGAAGACAAATCATCGATGCAGACCCCATTGCTATTGTCGCAACCGAAACAATTCAACCAGAAGAAATACCAGATAATGAAGAGGGGGAGTGCCTTTTTCATTCACAGATGTGGGTGAAGGGGACCCCACTACATTTTATTATTTCTAGCATAAGCTAGAAGGACCTCATATCAGCAGAGGTCGTCAAACAGTTTGGATTGTCGACAACACCACACCCACAACCATACAACATCGGGTGGCTTCGCTAGGGAAGAGATATTTGTGTCAGCCAACAGTTTCAATTGTCATATAAAATCCATCCCTTCAAGGATGACATATTATGTGATGTTTCCCCGTTGGATGTTTGTGATGTTCTTTTGGGCCAGCCATATATGTGTAAGTGCCATGCTATTTATAGGTCTTGACCCTATAGTGTCAGTGTTACTCTGGGGGTCATGTCTATAGGATACCAGAGGTAGTTCTGACTATTGTCCCATAAAAATAGTGTCATAAGGTAATCTCTCATACTGCAAAATTTAGCCTCTTCACAATCTGTTCAAAAGGTGAACAGAAGGACACTACAACCATTGCAGCCTTGGCCCAAGACCTTTCTTTCCAACAGAAGCAAATTGCAGAAGAGAAAGTAGATATTGTTTATTCACCTACAATAGTACCTACACACTACCCAATCAAGCTAAGATACAACAGGTTGGTTTAACATATTCAACCTCACCAGCAACAAGTTTGTGACAGTCTTCAACAAGCTAAGCAACACGACTTCTCCAGCAAGGCAAGCATCTCACCAAGATTCAGATTCAGAAAACGCTTTCCCCCTTCCCCCGGGAACTCAATGCAATGGAGACCATTTCTTCCTAAGGAGGGAGGATTGATCCAAGAGGATCTTGGTGGCTACCCACCTATTCCAACTAGCTCAAAACAATTTTTTGGCAACTTACTATTTTTAGAAGTTTTTAAAGTCCCAAACTCTCGGGGCCATTTTGAGGGCCCAAATGATGTTTTTTTCATTATTTGGAACCTAAATAATAGCCAAAGTCTTTGATTTATCCTTTTAAATGAATCTCCTCGTCAATACCTTTCCAACGAGCTATTGTGTGCCCCAAACGGAGATCGTATGCCAAAGTTATTCCCCTGGGAAGTTGATACACCAAACCACCCAAGGACGACTTCCACAAGCTAGAAACGATATGGGCAGTGAGGAGAACTATCGGGAATCAAGATGAGATAGTTGGGCAGTGAGAAAAAAGGCTTCGGGAAGCCCAAAAAAGGACTCGGGCAACAACAGAAGGATGCGGGTAGCCTTGGGTAGGGGTCTAGGTAGCCTTGGGTAGTTGTCTAGGTAGTTGATGCTTTAGTGCTAATAATGCATATATAGTGAATGAGACCTCATGATGCAGGAGCATCACAAGCAAGAATAAGTGGAGGACAGCTGGATACGCACCAGCACGCATTTTGAATACGTTTTGAATTTGAAAAGATGAAACATTAATGTAATATCTGGAAAAGATACATTTACTTTTATGGTTTGAAGATTGTAACACAGATATTGAGCGTTCGCTCTCATCTGTCGGTTGTAGCCATTTAATGTAATCAATGTAAATTAGTTGTAGGATTTAATTTTATTAGATAGCTTGAGGTTGTAGGAGGGAAAACTCAAGAAATCTCCCTCGTATGTATTGTATTGTAGAATAATTCTCAATTGTAAGAGTAGAGTCGTAGAGCAAGACAGAGTAGAGAAGAACATAAATTGTAGAAGTTGTATGAACCGATGGTTGTTTCTATTGAACCCATGTACAGATGCACTTGGATTAATATGAGAATGCTTTGATCCAATTTCATGGCGTTTTATGAATTTTATTTACATCTATTGAATGGTATGTTTACAGTTTGCTTATATGCTCTATTGTGCATTTGTTTCAATGTTGTGTATGTGTATGATTTCATGTTGAACGTGTGAAGTCTGTGAGAGGAAAGATATGACTTTCAATTGTTTCTCTTTATGAGAAATTCCTACAAGGAGTGCAGTGAAAGTCCGAAGGAGTGCGTTGACAGTTTATGAGTATTATCTCAAAAAATATCAGGAGGGATATCGTTGATCTCATACCATTAGAAGTGCGAGTAGAGCATAGAGTCGTGCAAGGTGTGCATAGGCCAAGTTGAATCTTAGACTTTCCAACCAAGTGAGTGGCTAAATAACTTTTGTCGCAAGGAGTACACAAAGTTGGAAGGTTTTAGATAATCAGAGATATCGTGAAGGGCGTAAGGAGTGCATGCATAATCCCTTAGAATCCTTGAGTTTGCAGCAAGAACCAAGCTCAGGAGTGATAGAGACTTTGAAGAGTTCGAAGGAAGCACAAGTTTTGGAGTCACCTCACAGAATCAAGCTCAGAAGGGTTGACGCCAAGTTCTGGGTTGATAATCATCAAGAATCTGAACGGACGATTGAAGTTCTCGGAGGGAGAAACACTGATTTTTCATGGACCGTTGGATTCAGTAGATCAGCAGAGAGGTTAAGGCTGAGTGTCTTTCAACACTCGCAAGCTCAAGAGAGATAGAAGCCATCAGATCTGGATCAATGAGAGTCGTTGATCTTGTGCTTTGAATTTTGACATTTCAGGATTTCGGGAGTGTGGAGAAGTTGGGACTCAGGGATCACGAGTTGCGAAATCCTGATACACGAAATTCCGATTTTGCAAGGGAAACAATCTGGACCGTCAGATCGTGGAAGGTTCAGGACCATCGATCTGAGGAGAGGAAGTCACGAGTTCGAAATTCAGAGAAAAGGAGGAGAGTTTCTTCGCGAACTCATGAGTCGCGAAATCCCGACACGCTTAGAGGAGAAGCCCTAGAACTTGACTGGAGGTCATATGATGGAAGTATAAGGGAGGATATAAAGACCTGTTAGCCCATTTTGGGGTTTCGGGAATCGAAGGAGTCGGGTGGCTCGTAATAGAAATTGCGAAATCTGAAACACATTTTCAAGTTAAGCCTGTGGTAATGCCGACAGTCACGTGAAGTGGAGGTTCGCGCCTATTGCTTGTTCGCGTAGGCGTAACTTCTGGAAAGGACCTGTGGTATTATATGCATTGAAGGTTCCAGTGGGGACTAAGGAGCTATTTTGGCTCAGGGAAAAGGAAGATCCAAAGGCCGGGAGGTCAGCAGATCCCTGCTGAGGTAGGGATGTTTCATCACGTGGTATCAGAGCTTACAAATTTTTTTTCTAGAGAAGGAAGATAGAGGACAGTTGTGATTTGAATTTATGCGGAAAGACCGAAACAATGCCACCAAGGAGACATCAAGAGGGATCTATGCCTGATCTAGCCATGGAAAGGGAGGTGAGAGAACTTCATGTTCGGTTAGATGTTATGGAGACAGCATAGAGGCGAACACCTGACACTGGAGATGTCAGTGAATCCGAAAATGAGAACAAAGTAGGAGTCGAAGAAGAAGTTGTATTCGAAGATGCTATAGAAGAACGTTTATTCAAATATGTTGCAAGAATAGGGGACATAGAAAAATTGAACATCTTGATTTATGAAAGCAAATTAGACGTTGAGGAACTGCTAGATTGGTTTAGAGCTATGGATAAATAATTTGACTATGAGGATATCGAAGAATATAAGAAAGTAAAACATGTTGTCACTAGACTGAAAGGACATGCAACACTGTGGTGGGATGAACTGCAGGCTAACAGGCGTTGCAAAGGCAAACAATGAATCAAAAGTTGGGACAGGATGGTCGCCAATATGAAAGCCAAATTCATACCTAGAGATTACCAAATAAATATGTTCCAAAGAATGCAGAATTTGAGACAAAAAGGGATGACAGTGAAGGAATACACTGAGGAGTTTTACAGACTTAAAATCAAAGCAGGTCATCACGAGAGTGATTATGAAAAGGCCGCCAGATATATGAATGGCCTGAGATATGAGATTCAGGATGAGATGAGCATGGTGACAATCAGGAATGTAGAAGATGCTTATCAGATTGATCTAAAGGAAGAAGAGAAATTGGCCCAAAAGCAATGTCAAAGAGGCAGAAGTAGAAGTCAGAGCAGAGGCAAAGAAATTACCCAAGATAGAGTATAGAATCCCAAGGATGAAGAAAAGAAACCTCATAACCACCCAAAAAGGGGAGAAAGTTCACAAGGAATACAATATACCGAACACTTTTCCTCGAGCGAGAGGAAGAGGAAGAGGCAAAGGAGGTGAAGTAAAGTGTTTCGTCTATGGAAAGATCGAACACAAATCTTGGGAATTTCACGATAGAAAAAGAGATGGAGGAGGCGAAGCTCACATTTTAGAAGCGCAAAGGAGAAATTTTGAGGCAGAAGATGCAGAAGGTGGAAGATCCTTAATGATGAGGAAAATTCTCTTGAAGCCAGAGAAGGAAGTGGAGAATCCAGTCCAAAGAAACAGTTTGTTTAGAACTGCTTGCAAGACCAAGGATAGGGTATGCAAGGTGATAGTGGAAAGTGGAAGTATGGATAATATATTATTCATAGAGATGGTGGAGAAGCTAGAATTGGAGACAGTTTCACATCCAAGCCCATACAAAGTCTTGTGGTTGAAAAAAGGACATCAAGTAATTGTCACTAAACAATGTTTAGTTGAATTTAAGATAGGGGGTTATAGAGATCAGATCTTGTGTGATGTTATTCCCATGGATGTTTGACATATTTTTTTGGGGAGACCGTGGAAATATGATAGAAATGATGTCCATGACGGAAGGAAGAACACCTATACCTTGGAAAAGAATGGTAGGATGCATATGTTGCTTCCAGTTGAAGATAAGAAGGCGAAAGCAGAAGAAATCAATACTATACTTCTCATGAGTGGGAAGGAACTTCTGGATGAAGTCAAGAAAGAAGAAGAAATGTAGTTTTTTGTGGTGAGGAAACCTAGAGTCATATTGGCCAATACCTCGATAGATAATCTACCTGAGGAAATTCAGGAACTGCTGGAGAAGTTCGTTGATATAGTGGTGGATGGTTTACCTTGTTCGTTGTTTCCCATCTGAATTATAAGCCATCACATCGACCTTATACCAGGGATGAGTTTACCAAACAAAGTAGTGTACAGATTGATGCCGCAGAAGAATGAAGAAGTCAAGAAGCAAGTCCAGGATTTGATGGACAAAGGGTTGATCAGAGAAAGCTTGAGTCCATGTGTTATACCAACAATGTTAAGTCCAAATAAGGATGGTGGATGGAGGATGTGTACAGACGCGAGGGATATAAACAAAATCACCATCAGGTATAGATTTCCTTTACCCAGGATGGATGACTTGATGGATTGCTTGAGTGGAGAATTTTTTTTTTCAAAAATTGATTTGAAAAGAGGATATCATCAGATTAGAATGAGGGAAGGTGATGAATAGAAGAAGACATTCAAGACGAATGAAGGACTGTACGAATGGCTTGTCATGTCGTTTGGTTTGATGAATGTGCCAAGTACTTTTATGAGATTGATGAATGAAGTCTTGAAAGATTTCATTGGGAAGTTTTTAATTGTGTATCTTGATGATGTATTGATCTTCAATAAGACCGAGGAAGAGAATTTGAGACATCGAACTCTAGTGATGAGGAGGTTGTAGCAAGAGAAGTTGCTGATAAATCTGAAGAAGTCATCTTTCACGAAGACATAACTCATTTATTTGAGTTTTGTGATCTCTTCGAATGAGTTGAAGATGGATTAGGAGAAGGTAAGAGAAATCAAAGAGTGGCCATCGCCAAGGAATATATTTGAAGTTAGAAGCTTCAATGGGTTAGACATTTTTTACAGAAAGTTCATCAGAAATTTTAGTGGGATTAGTGCACCAATGATGGACACAGTCAAGAAAAGACATAAATATTTTCATTGGACAGAGGAAAAGGAGAAAAGTTTTAATTTGTTAAAAGAGAAGATAACCGAACAACCGGTTTTGGTTTTGTTGAAATTCGGTAAAACATTTCAAGTGAGATGTGACGCAAGTGGATTTGCGATTGGAGCAGTCTTAAGTCAAGACAATAGACCAGTTGCATACTTCAGTGAGAAGTTGAACGAGACTAAGATGAAATATTCCATGTATGATAAGGATTTTTATGCAGTCATACAAGCGCTGAAGAAATGGAGGCACTACTTGGTTCCGAAAGAGTTCATTTTGTATAGCGACAACCATGCCTTATAGTTTATAACCAGACAGGATAAACTGAACCAGAAACATGCAAAATGGGTTGAATTTATGCAGAACTTTACTTTTGTTATAAATCACATTTTTGGAAATGCTAACAAGGTTGTTGATGCATTGAGCAGGAAATGTTTGATTCTGCATGAGTTTCGTGTAAAGACCTTAGGTTTTGATAACCTTAAGGAAATGTATAGAAATGATTCATATTTCAGGGATGCTTATGAAGCATGTGAGAATCTTGTTCTGAGAGACAGAAGCCAATGGATTGAATACTTAATTCAGGATGGATTGTTATTCAAAGGAAATCAGTTGTGTATCTCGAAGAGTTCTATGAGAGAAAACCTTTTGAAGGAAAAACGTAGTGGGGCATTAGCTGGACATTTCAGCTATGACAAAACATTTGCGCAGCTGAAAAGTTTGTATTATTTTCCAGGGATGAGGACAGATGTCAAAACGTTTGTCAACAAATGTAGAATTTTCCAGCACACAAAGGGGAAAAGACAGAAAACAAGGTTGTCTCAACCGTTGCCAATACCAGAGAGGTCTTGGGACGTGGTAAGCATGGATTTTGTGTTAGGACTTCCTAGGACACAGAGAGGTTGTGATTCCATATTCGTGGTAGTCTACCAATTCTAAAAAATGGCACATTTTATTCCATGTCAGAAAACCAGTGATGCAACACACATTGAAAATTTGTTTTTCAAAGAAGTTGTTTGAATTCATGGTTTACCCAAGAGTATTGTTTCAGACAGAGATACCAAATTTGTTGGTCATTTCTGGAGGATGCTATGGAAGAAGCCGGGAATTAATCTATCTTTCATATTAGCATATCACCCTCAGACGGATGGACAGATTGAGGTAGTAAATCGGAGTTTAGGGGACTTGTTGAGGAGTTTAGTAGTTGAACATCATAGTCAGTGTGATGAGATTTTGTCGCAAGAAAAATTTTCATATAATGACTCACCTAATAGAAGCACAGGACAAATCCCATTCCAGATAATGTATGGAATGCAATCGAGAGGAGTATATGAGTTGAGAGAATTATAGAAGAGTGAGTTTAGGAGTGTTGGAGCGAAATATTTTGCAGCAGAGATGCAGGAGCTCCACGGTAAGATTAAAGAGCGGTTGTAGAATTCCAACCAGGAATACAAGCGCAGAGCAGATCAACACAGAAGATATCTTCAATTCGAAGTGGGAGATTTGGTCTTATCACATCTAAGGAAAGAAAGGTTCCCAAGGGGAACATATAATAAGATGAATATGAAAAAGATGGGTCGTGCAAAATCTTGCGAAAATTTGAGGCAAATGCTTATGAGATAGAATTGCTAGTTGGTGTTGGAATATCGCCCATATTCAACGTATCAAATCTATATCCTTACAGAAAAGATGAAGCAGGAAGACAAGAGAATCAGAGGGAAGTTCAGTGGGTCAAACAGATGCCTATAGCTGAAAATTCGCTGATGGAAAGGATCATTGATCAGAGAGTCAGTAACAAAACCCGGAGAAAGACATAATTTGAATATTTGGTGAAGTGGAAGGGACACCCGATTGAATATGCCAGTTGGGAAAGCGAAGCAGATATCCAAAAACATGGACAGACGGTGCAGGAGATCATGGACAGGAGTCCATGAATTTTTCAGCTAGAGGAGTATGATGTAGGAGCATCGCAAGAAAGTGCAAGTGGAGGACAGCTGGATATGCACCAGCGCGCATTTTGAAGACATTTTGTATTTGAAAAGATGAAACATTAATGTAATATCTGGAAAAGATACATTTGATTTTATGGTTTGGATATTGTAACACAGATCTTGAGTGTTCGCTCTCATCTGTCGGTTGTAGCCATTTAATGTAATCAATGTAAAGTAGTTTTAGGCTTTAATTCGATTAGATAGCTTGAGGTTGTAGGAGGGAAAACTCAAGAAATCACCCTCGTATGTATTGTATTGTAGAATAATTCTCAATTGTAAGAGTAGAGTCACAGAGCAAGACAGAGTAGATAAGAACATAAATTGTAGAAGTTGTATGAACCGATGGTTGTTTCTATTGAACCCATGTACAGATGCACTTGGATTAATATGAGAATGATTTGATCCAATTTCATGGTGTTTTATGAATTCTGTTTACATCTATTGAATGGTATGTTTATAGTTTGCTTATATGCTCTGTTGTGCATTTTTTTCAATGATGTGTATGTGTATGATTTCATGTTGAACATGTGAATTCTGTGAGAGGAAAGATATGAGTTTCAATTGTTTCTCTTCCTGAGAAATTCCTGCAAGGAGTGCAGTGAAATTCCGCAAGGAGTGCGTTGACAGTTTCTGAGTTTTATCTCTGAAAAGATCAAGAGGGATACCGTTGATCTCATACCATCAGAAGTACAGGTAGAGCACAGAGCCATGTAAGGTGTGTGCGGGCCAAGTTGAATCTTAGACTTTCCAACCAAGTGAGTGGTTAAAGAACTTCTGTCGCAAGGAGTGTGCAGAGCTGGAAGGTTTCAGATAATCAAAGATTATCGTGAAGGGCGCAAGGAGTGCACGCATAATCCCTCAGAATCCTTGATTTTGCAGTCAGAACCAAGCTCATGAGGGATAGATACTTTGAAGATTTCAAAGGAAGGACAAGGTTTGGAATCACCTAGCAGAATCAATCTCATAAGGGTTGACGTCGAGTTTTGGGTTGAGAATCATCAAGAATCTGAATGGACGGTTGAATTTCTCGGAGGGAGAAACACCAATTTTCATGGACCGTTGGATCTAGTAGATCAACAGAGAGGTTAAGGCTGAGTGTATTTCAACACTCGCAAGATCAGGAGATCCAAAGGCCAGGTGGTCAACAGATCCCTGCTGAGGTAGGGGTGTTGCGTCACCTCATAGAATTTAATATGTTGGTAGCTGAAGGTGATCAAATTATTGTTGTAATGTAACTCTAGGTTCAATTCATGTGTTAATGTGAATATTGTAATGAAACATTATATGCATGAGTACTCATAGTGTGTTTGTATGGATGAAATATTGGTCAAGGAAGACAAATTATAGGTATAAATGTCTTGGATATGGCAGTGAGTGAAATTCCATAAGGAAGGATAATGACGACTCATGCAAGGTCCAAAAAATTATTAGAGGAATTTCATAATTGTGAAATAGAATTTTCATAATAAATAGATTCAAATTTATTATTCAAATTTTTAATGATGATATCTCATGGTAACTGTATATATATCTCATAAATTTTTCTATAGAAAGGATAGATGATGGATGTTGGAGATGAAAAACATGGAAATAATTCGACTGGATACTAGAACCCCATGATATTCCATGATCACCATTGATATTGTTTATTTTGTAGAACTAGACATGTACTTCCACAAAGGCTCAGTGTCTAGCCTGTGGAAGTCGTCCTTGTAACCTCTCTGTAAACCTTAGGAAATTCAATTTATGAGTTAAATTATTAAAGTGAATGTTCTTTTTATTAATTAAGTTAAATTCCTAAGTTAAGTGGCATTAGTAACTTAAGTGAATGTTCAGAAAATAATGGGAGAAGACAAATCATCGATGCATACCCCACTGCTACTGTCGCGACCGCAACAATTCATCCAGAAGAACTAGCAAATACTGAAGAGGGGGAGCACCTTTTTCATTCACAGATGTGGGTGAATGGGACCCCACTGCATTTTATTATTGATAGCAGAAGCTAGAAGGAACTCATATAAGAAGAGGTCGTCAAACAGTTTGGATTTTCGAAAACACCACACCCACAACAATACAACATCGGGTAGCTTCTCTAGGGACGAGATATTTGTGTCAGCCAAGAGTGTCGATTGTCATATAACATCCAACCCTTCAAGGATGAGGTATTATGTGATGTTTCCTCATTGGATGTCTGTGATGTTCTTTTGGGCCAACCATATATGTGGAAGCGCCATGTTATTTATGAGTCTTGACCCTATAGTGTCATTGTTACTCTGGGGGGTCATCTCTACAAGATACTAGAGGTAGTTCTGACTATTGTCCCACCAAAACAGTGTCATAAGGTAATCTCTCATACTGAAAAATTTAGCCTCTTCACAATTTTTTCAAAAGGTGAACAAAAGGACACTACAACCATTGTAGCCTTGGCCTAAGACCTTTCTTTCCAACAAAAGCAAATTGTAGAAGAGAAAGAAGATATTGTTTCTTCACCTACAATAGAACCTACACACTACCCAGTCAAGCTAAGATACAACAGGTTGGTTGAATAGATTCAAACTCGCCAGCAACAGGTTCATGACAATCTTCAACAAGCTAAGCAACATGACTTTTCTAGCAAGGCAAGCAGCTCACCAAGATTCATATTCAACAAACACTTTCCCCCTCCCCCGGGAACTCAATGCAACGGAGACCATTTATTCCTAAGGAGGGAGGATTGATCGAGAAGGATATCGGTGGCTACCCACCTATTCCAACTGGCTCAAAACAATTTTTTGACAACTTACTATTTTTAGAAGTTTTTCGTGTTCCAAACTCCTCTGGCCATTTTGAGGGAACAAATGATGTTTTTTCATGATTTGGAACCTTAATAATTTCCAAAGTCTCTAATTAAACCTTTAAAATGAAGCTCCTCGTCAATACCTTTCCAACGAGCTATTGTGTGCCCCAAACAGAGATCATATGCCAAAGTCATTCCCCCGGGAAGTGATACACCAAACTACCCAAGGACGACTTCCACATGCTAGATACGATATGGGCAGTGAGGAGAATTGTCAGGAAATAAGATGAGATAGTTGAGTAGTAAGAAAAAAGGCTTTGGGAAGCCCAGAAAATGACTCAGGCAACAACAGGAGGATGCGGGAAACCTTGGTTAGGGGTTTAGGCAGTGGGTCTCGGGAAGCTAAAAATTGTAGTGTCTTGCGAGTAATGACAAGTAGGGTGATGGAGAATGAGAAGCAGGTAGCTCCACAGGTTGAGAAACTAAAACGGAGTTAAACTTCAGGTTCAAGTGGGAAGGAGCATCCTTCCAAGTCCATCCAGAATAATTCATGGTTCGAGATGGCCATGCAAGATGCTTAGAAGAAGTAGGCTTATAGGAGCATAGGTAGCAAGTCTTCAAAGCAGGGTCCAAGTGAGATGGTAGGGACAACCTTCATTTCAGAGGGAGCAACCAATCAAGTGGATTGGAGATCAGCCATGGTAGCAGATCGTATAGCGAAAAAAAATTCACTTCCAGAGAGTGGAAGTACCTTTCTTGCTAAGAGGGAGTGTTGATTTTGTAGCATAGGATAAGTACTTCCATAGAGGCTCGGTGTCTAGCATGTGGAATTCATCCTCTCTGTAAACCTTAATAAATTCACTTTATGATTTAAACTGTTAAATTCAATGTTCTTTTTATTAATTAAGTTAAATGCCTAAGTTAAGTGGAATTAGTAACTTAAGTGAGTGTTTGATTGAGTCGTGACTGTTAGATCTTAAGTGAGGTGAGATTAGATCTCATCCTTTAATCACTTTGTATATCTAGGGTTAGTGATTGATTTAATCAAACCTTTATGTAATAAAATGAATCCTAGGTGAGGGGATGAGATACACAGAGAGCACATAGGAGAAAAGAGGGATTCTTCGCTCATGTTCTCGTGTCACACATAGAGTGAGGAGATCTCACTGAGAAGGTGAAGAGAGTTCATCTGAGTGTGAGTGGGAAGGGCCGAGGAAGTGTGCAAGGGGCAGTGAGGATATAGCATCTAGGTGGGCTAGTCTATCACTACTTTGTAATCCTTTGGAGGGCCATTAATTTTTGGTTAAACATGGATGTGCAATTAATCAAAAATGTGTTTTTATTGCTAAATTAGCTATCATGGTGCTAGGTTCTAAAAATTTAACAGAGATCTGCTATACTATGTTAGAGCAATCCAGGGGACTCCTTGGCTATAAAAGTCAGTCTCGATACTTTTCCATTGTGAGGAAGCCTTGAAAAATGACGGATCACCGGAGGGAGTGTGTAATAGAGAAGGGGATTTTTGATCCTGGAGGGTGAGTTACTACATGGAAGAGGATGATTGAATGGATAACATACTACCTGGGATCATGAGTGCATTGGTTGTGTCTAAGAAAATAATGAGTTGGGTTCTATATATGGCAACCATATGGATCATATACATATTCATATAGATATTGACCTTTATCTTGTGGTATGAATATATATGACTTAGTTATAAACTCAATATTGACATATTATAAATTAATGTTGATGAAATACTTAATTATTAGAAATGTTTATGTTATGCATGATTACATTGATCACTGATGTAGACATATGCTAGAATGTTAAAGTTTGAAGGTGTAGCAAGAAAATGAAGAATATGAAATTGTAGGTATAACTGAAGAATGATAACATGACACTGTTGCAGTAAAGAACGCCAAGGATGGTGTTATTCCAAGGGGGAGTGGATGTACTATCCTATTTTTTACTCCTAGAATTATTTGTAAATCAATACTTAAATACTTTGCATGATTACTTTATAACTCTAGTACACTAAATCCATGGATCAAATATACCATGTTATTGGGAATATTGCACATCTTTTTTTTTGTAGTTAATAAAGATGAAGATGAAGATCAATTGAGCTTGAGTGCCTATAGGGGATATGATACCACAAGAGGGTAAAGGTGAGGGGTATAAGGGGGGTGTATGCCTAAACATATATATATTATGCTATCTTGAACCCTCTCCCATTTCAAATTTGAAAATTCAAAACTAAAAAGGGGTTAAAAGGATTGGAGGAAAGAAATTACTCAATCTAAGTCACCACTCCTAAAATATACCAAATTGTCTCCCCTACATTCTTGGAACTAGGAAGAGAAGTTGTGTTTGAATTCTCTAGCCATCCTGCATGAGGAGAATTCGAATGAGGAGAAGTAGGATGCTAGAAAACGTTGTGAAGGAGAATTTTGAGGGGTTGGACATTGAAAAAGGAAATCCAAGCCCATGATAGACCAACCAGTCATGAAAAGAAGCTAGCAGCCTGGATAAAAAGCCAAGAAATCATGGAGAACTATGTTGAAACTTGCGATAGCTGCCTAGACCTTCTATGCACACACTGAAAAGCATGAGAAGGAGTATTTTTTGAGGTATCGGGCACCAGATAAGGAGGTTATCCTTGTGTCATGTGGGGAAAGTATGTGGGTGCCTTGGTGTTTCTCTATCATCAAGAAATATTCAAAAGAAAATATTGGTTATGTTTCTTCCTTTATACACACTTGGGTAAGGTGGAAGAAATATTCAATCCACTTGGTGTGTCCTTGGGGAAAAGTATCGAGTGAAGGTGTTGTCACCTGATCCTCAAATCCATCGTCTTGGCCAACTCCTAGTGAAGCCAAGGGGGGTAGTCCTTAAAGAAAATAATCTAAGGCTTGAACTAAACTAAGTACAAGAAAAGAGTCTAGGATTTTATTGCAACAAGAATAATATAATCAAATAACAATCTACACTAGCAGCATATAATTCATTCACTTATCCCAAGATATATTCAGTAACCATAAAGCAAAAAGATACATACATAAATGAGATACTTCAAAGGAAAATATTGCAATGTAAATACTTGAAGTGAAATTAGTTTTAAAAATAAAGTAAATGAGACCAGTGCCAAATATCGTGATATAGATGTAACGTTGTTGAGATAAAGATTGCCCTGTGGAGATGTCCTTGTAAAACTTTATTAAAATTTATTAAGGTTTGATTAGATTAATTTTATTTCTTGTGAAGTTTGCAGTGCAAGAAAGCAAATCTAACCTAGGATGTGGCCTCTCAAGAGACTATTCCTTAGAGTGGAAATTTGTGGAGAGTTTGTTGAAACCCAACAACTTCACCAACAAACTCACTAAAGGTGTCGAATTTCCAAAACGGAGGGGAACAATCCCGAGATATTCCGCATGACTTCACACACTTCCTTTAGGCGATTTTCGATATTTTCCTCAGTTAAACTAGATCCACACTGACCAACATCGGTTCTGATGTGTTCCCCGGATCGATCTAGGCTCGCAAAGATTCAGAGCATACACCGAGGAGATGAGGGGATGAGTTTATTTTCCAAATTGAAATTTCATAAAAGTGATTTTTTTCTAGTTACATCTATCCACTATGTCCAGCCTCTTTGCATAGGAGCTAAGGGAACGCGTTTATTTTCTAAATTAATAAACAAATGTTGAAATGAAAACTAAACTAGCAATTAAAGTATTAATGTTCAAAAATGAAAACTAAGGCTAAGTTTGTTGTGCTTTGTGATGAGTTTTAAGGTTACTTTTAGCCTATCTTTAGATGTGAAAAAGGAACTTAAGCCAAAAAAGTAAAATTGACACAATCACCAAAACATTGTGACCCCCAGGGGGGATGAAGAGTGGGAGCTTGTAGCCCCACTGATTTTATTAATGGAAATTGCAAATATCGTTTTTGGAATGACTTGTGACCATTCATTAGGGAGGTCACAAGTGTTTACAAAGTTTTTTAGAAGTGTTTATTGAAGAAAGGGGTGCTCCCGGGGTCCCAGATGCTCCAAATCCGCCAAATTTCGGTAGAGTGTCCTCCTATATGTTCACAAAAATATACAAAAAAACAAGAAAACAATGAAAAAATATGGCCAAAACACTTTAAAAGTGTCTTTGGTTATTAGTATGAAAACCCAAAAAAACTGACTAAGTAAAACTAGTGAAAATGAGCAAAAGGAAATAAGGAAAACAAGCTAGAAAGCTTGTTTCCTTAGGGTCTTGTTTGTTGTTTTAAAACAACAATGTAAAGGCACTTAAATTTTCCAAATGTGAAGCTAAATCTCTACAAAAGAACTACCTTTTAACCTCGAAATATTTTGAAAGAAAAAGCATGTTAAAATGAGACTTTTACTATGCTATATCTAAGCATTAGATGAAACTTGAAAGTAAAAAATTAGATCTAGTTAATCTTATGCATGCTAAGTAAGAAACTAAAGATTTAACCTTAATTTTCATATCCAAATACTTGCATGCAAAATAAAGTAACCAAAGAAAATTATATTTCTTTTTTAGAAAGAGAGAAGGAATATTTTGAAAGCCTTGGAATCCTTGGGCAATGTGGGGTCTTCTTGATGGGTCAAAGAGAGATTATGTCTTCTTTGATATCTTGAATAATAAGGAAAGTGAAACCAAAGCCCAACCTCCTCTTCAAGTGTGAGAACCTGCAAACTTAGAGATTTTTTTCCAAACAAATCATTAATAGTATGGTGCAACCTACAATAGATACTTTAGAAGATCATAAGCATTAACCAAAATGTATGTGCAATATAAATCAATCAAATGTAAATAAAAAATAATATTATGAAGCAACCTAACTTTTCTAATCTTATCCTACTTGTATATAGCTCCACTTGAAGGCCACAACTAACAATTAGAAGCAAAAGCACAAAAGCAAATTATACCTCACAATTCGACACTTTTGACATAGAAATTCCACACATGAAACTTGACACACCAATTTATCCTCCAAAGCCTTTCTTTATTTCACAAATGATAGTACAATTACATCACAAGTCTTATTTCGCCCCTAATCTAACTAGTTTGCAATGGGACACGAGCTTTCAATTTATAGAAAAGGGTGAAGAGAGCCAAAAAGGTGAGGGGACACCACTTGGAGGAGGAGGGCACACCACATGTTATGGAAATAGGGGCCAAGTGTTGATAAAAAGGTTTCCACCTCTCACAACAACCAAAAAATTCCAAGTGTGAGACAAGGAGAAGAGGAGGTGGGCGCACCTCCTCATGAGGGTGCCACCTACCCACAAGAGGGGTGCACCTCCTCATGGGGAAAGATCCAATATTGAATTTGCATCCACTTAACTCACCCTTCACTCACTCTTGAGTTCCAACAAGACCTAGGGAACCCCAATAAAGTTTGTGTTCACTCAAAAGATGTCTCAGACAAGTTTCCCAAAAAATAGGTTCGTTGCTTTTTTTCTTATTTTTTTTTTCTTTTTTTACTTTTGTGGCCAAAATTAACTTTTTAGTGATTAAAATCACTAATTTTACTCAAAAACGTGGGTACTTAAGTAAAGTGGGTGCTCTAGGTCCTAAAATGAGTACCCCCAAGGCATAAAATTCCTCCTAGTACCATTTTTTTTAATACATAATCAAATTATAATTAAAATAACCCTTTTTACGGGAATTTTTTTATTAACTGAAAAACTTTAAAAATACTAAGGGGTACTTAGCACATTTCCATAAGAATATACGATAATGTTTAACATGATTATATACAAAGGACTCTAGACTTAAACACACCCTGAGTCATATCCACTAAGATCATTGCTCCAACTTTGGAGGATATTGAGTGAAAAAACTCGAAAATTATAAATCGCCAAAAATGCAAAATATAATTAACAAGTAAAAAAAACACTCTAGAGTAATGTACTATTGTCTAAGTATTAGGTGTAAAATCCTTTTATAAAAATCACATGCTTAATTCATTTTATTACAATTCCCTGCGAGGTATGGAAATGTGGTAAAAAGTTGAAAAAGGGGCTATACTGGCCGACTGAACTTCTGAACTCTGAATTTTGAACAAGAAGTTGTTCAACCTTTGGCAGCTCAACTGCAAGTCCATCCTGGTGCAACTTGGTGGATAACATTGAATCCATATGGGGACGTATGCTTGATCTTTTAAAAAAAGGAGAGCATGTGAGAATCTAGAATATGTAACCTACATAACAAATGTCTCACCAAAAACAACATAAGCTCCACATGCATATAGAACCAACAATTAAAATACAAGTTACAATAATAATAGAAAAAAAATGAAATGCTAAAGAAATGAAAATGAAATACAAGGAGGAAGGGTTCGAGAGATTTATTTTTACAATGGATACCCCTCGGGCATCGAATATCATCATTGAGGAGTAGTTTGAAAAGCTTCCCACTCACTGGTAGATTTAACCTTTTTCATTGTCCAATTGGCTAAAGTAGAAAACATATGAACCAACCATGTCATGGATGTCATAAGACCTCATATGTCTAAAATTTCCTTGTTTGGGATGACTCGTTGAAGATCCTTTTCCAAGTTTTATCAACTTGGATTTTTTCTTGAGAATAGACCACCCAAGAAACATGTGCCCTTCTTCATTCAGCCAAACTTTGAAATCTGAAAAACCTTGTAAAATTTTGATAAATTTCTGGATATGACTGTCATGGTGGAAGACTAACCACTGCTTGTAATGATCTGGAATTGATAACCTGAAATTGTGTTCCATTTTCCAATTATCTTGTATTAATTCATCTGATGGTTGAGAGGTTGGAAGTGGAACCATCAAGGAAACTACTTCATTGTTTTCATCAAGGTTGGTGAATATCTTCTATGAAGAGATGGGTTCTTCAAGAGGAGGGTGGGGATTTGAATTATCTAGATATTCAACAACTTCAAACTAAATCTATTTTTGATCAATCAATGACTCATCCAGAATTTCCAGGTGAAATTCCCTTTCTTGTTCACTGTGAAGCTCAGGCTCTATAGGGTCTGAAAATTCAATACAAGCGTATTCCTCTACAAGGAGAGATTCTGTGGCCTTTAAATGTTTTGCATAGATAAATTCCATGGCATGAATGACTTCTTTAAACTTCTTATTAGAATCTGGTGAAGCATCTATCTTAGTATTTTTCCTCTTCTTTTATTCTTCTCTGGACACTGAGATGCATAATAACCCCTCTTGTGGCATGTGAAGCACTTGATCTTACTCAAGTCCAAGTCCTTCTTCTTCCATGGTTGTGATTTACATTCATCATTGTTACCCTTCTTTTTGGGAACCTTTCCTTTTCCCTTCCGTGTCTTACTATAAACAAACATGTTCTCATCACTACCTCCTTGCTTGTTTCCTTTAGACTCCTTTCAAGTCTCTTCCTGGATACAATCATCCCACAACCTTCGCCAATCTTGAATATTTTCTTGAGCACAAACTCCCTTGAAAAGTGGTTCCCAAGACTCCAGAAAACCATTTAGTGCCACATTTACAAGTTCTACGTCATCTACTTTCTCCCCAATACTTGCAAGTTGATCATGTACCTAAGTGATCCTCATGAAGTAGCTGGTAATATTTTTATATATAGAACTCTGCATTGATCTAAGTTTGTTTCTTAATATCATCTTTGTATTCAAGTTATCACTCTGGAATAAGCTTAATAGGGAATCAAAGATATCCTTAGTCGTTGTCTTCTTGGATAAGTGAGGAATCAAGAGATTGTTTACTGCATCCAATATTACCCATAGGGATTTGATCTCCTTCTTCTCATGAGCTGCAAATGCTTGTGAATCTGTCGGTGCAGGAAGAACCTTCTCTATAATATCCCAAAGGTCATGTTCCTTCAAAATAAAAGAAACTCTTGCTTTCCAAGATAGGAAGTTGGATGCTCCATCTAATCTGTCTTCAACTCTCACACTTCCTTCTTCCATCCTTAGATTTGATAATCTTCCGTGGAAATAACCTGCTACTGAAACTTCCCCTGTATAGACTTGTGTGTGCCCAGTAAGATCTATGCAGCACATATGTATGTTTTTTTCTCTTTTGTTTCCCGCATATGTACGCGCTATAATCTATTTATACCCATGTACAATTGTGTACGACTGCAAAAACATGTTCGATTATTGTATGACTATCTCCCTGAAATTCGTCCTTTGATTTATGATTGTTGGTTTATAGATCTATAGATATATCCTTTCTGATCTGACAAATATACTACAAATTGTTGTGGATCTGAAATTTGGCTCCCTCTCAAAGTGAAAGCTTTGATACCATGTTAATTTTGTAATCCTTGCACCTAGGTGGATTATTTAGTAGTGATTTCCTTGTTGTAAATAAAATTGGTGGCTAACAAAAGAAAACACACTTGTTGGAATAATCAACGGAAATAATTAACGGAAGAAAAGAAACCAATTTCAAACACACAAATATTTCTTCCCTTCAAATTAGCTTATCATTAGAATAATGTCAAATCTTACAAGGGCTCCCTTACTGGTAAAATGACCCATAGAGAAATATAAAAAACTATATACAACACCTACAAACCCTAGCAACTCCTATGTGGTTGTACGGTCCTATACAATTACTTTCTAAGACTTGTGCATGCCTTCCTACACTATATCCTACATATGTACGCACTTTCCTGCACTATATCCCGCATACACACACACCCTGACTGATTTGTACAATGCATATAACTTTGTTCTTGTTGTGGCTCTAATCTATCGGATCTTCTTGCAGCTACCCCTGTTCTCTCTTCTCCCTGACATGTATTGATCTCTAGATGAAAATCCTTCTCCACCTATCCTAGATCTCCTTGAATAGCAATCCTTCATGATTCAATCTTGAGCAAAAGTCTTTCTTTTCTCTCCAAAATTCTCTTACTCCACCCTAGCCTTTCTTTTATAATATTTTATTATGACATAACCATGATCTCTGAAGTGATTAACGGTTGATATTAGATCTCACCTCACTTGAGATCAATGGCTAAGATTTAATTCGCTAATGCTAATAACTTTAGCATTTCATTAAATTAAACTAAACTAATTAATAAAATCACTTTTTTTTAATAATTCCTTTTATGAATGTAAATTACTAAGGTAGAAGGATTTGGATGACTTCCACATGTCTAGACACTTGGACCTATGTGTAAGAACTTGTCTGATGCTACAAACATTATCACCTATGTGGTCTGATGGTTAGGCGTGGAGTGGTACCCATACTATTTTGAGAGATATTATGGGCACCATAATTGTCTATGATATGGGTGACCTTGCATCGTGACACGTCACTAATGCGTCATATTGTCAGTGCCCTCAACCTCATCAAGACATTGGTAAATGTTGCTCATGGTTCCACTCCATATGACCCATCACCAAACCGACCCACATCCTCTCCACCACATGGTCCTCCTCCTCCTCCTCCGCCTCCACATGTGTCACCATCCATTGATCCTTCTCCTTCTCCTCCATGTGTGTCACCATCCACCAATCCTCATCCTCCTCCTCCTCCTCCAATTGTGTCACCATCCACCGATCCTCATGCTTCGCCTCCATGTGTGTCACCATCCATCGATCCTCCTCCTCCTACTCCATGTGTGTTGCCATTCACCAATTCCCATTCTTCTCCTCCACATGTGTCACCATCCATCGCTCCTCCTCCCCTTCCTCCATAAGTGTCACAGGATATTGATGATGTGGACACTATGTTCACATTGGGTGTTTCACAGCTTGATCCTAGTGGAGATACATATGAGAGTCTACATTTGTCATTGATTTTTGACATAGGTACTGATAGACCCTCTACCTCTTGTAGTAGAGGCACTAATGCATCTAGCTTTGGTAGTGAACCTAGATAGTAGTGGTACTATTTGACATGTATATTAATTGTTTTATATTTGACTTGAGATGTATATATGACATGTTTATTGATTTCGATGAGATGTATATTTGGCATGTTTATTGATATGTATATCTCTCACATATATTATGTTTTTCATATCATGTTGATGTTGTTATTTGATTTATAAAATGTATTATGAGTATGCTAATGATTAACATTATTAATGGTTTCTCTGTTTTTAAATTAAATTTGAGATGTGTCACTCATTTAAATTTATAGTTTTTATATAATGTTTCACTTTACCTTTACGAAATCGTTTAGTTTGGATTGTGATTACAAAAACTTATAACCATTAAATCCATATAATTTTTAACTCTTCTTCAAGGTGAATTGTTTGTTATCCAACAAGATACAATAACTTAAGTTGATTAAGCTTGTTTAGGAACACACACACATATAGGATGAGTGAAAAGATTTTGATTTGAATAATTATGTTTTTTTCATTTATTGTAATAATAACATTATGACATAATTAATCACTAATAATTATAATAATTATGTAATAATAATGATTTTTTATTATTCAAAGATTACAAGACAAAACTGTAATATAATTGTTTATTAAAATCACAATTATTATATTAAATATTATCTTTTATTTTTTCCAAATATTTTATTAATTTATATTATTCAATTGTTATAATACATTAAATATATTTAATTAAATATAAAGAATGATAATAAATTTTGATCTATACACTTTCGAAGAAATGGTTTCACAATTGTTTACTCTATTACTAACTTTATGAATCTTTTTAAAAAGTATGTAAGGATTAGTTGAATCTTCTATTAAAAAAGTATGCTAAGTATTGTATTATGTTGATTTTGTATTAAAATGTATGCAAATATTGGATTTTGTTTATGGATGAAAAAAATAATTCGAATAATTACTCCTTTGAAATATTATTTTTCATTTATTTTAATGATAAAGTTGTAATAATTGTTCAATAAATTTAAAATTGTTATATTTAAAAAAAATTGTTATTAAAAAATTAGAATTAATTAAATTAGAATTATTATTTTTTTGTAAATAAAAGAGAGAAAATATATTACCTTAAAAACTTCAAAAAAGTACAATTATCTTTGCTTGCCACTTGTTCCGCCACATCAGGGAAACCAGAACATGTGTCTTGCAGAAACATTTGAAAATCATAACAGTTTTTTCAGAGTTCAACTTGCCACTTGTCATATTACTTACATAAGACGTGTCTGGTGTCATGCACTAGAGAACATGGCCACCATGGATGTAGCTATAGATCATAAAACTTAACAAAACTGAAAAAAAAAATCGAATTTTGAAATGTAAGCTGAGAGAGAAGCCAGAAATTTGGCAAACCCGAGCATCCATTGGTGTCGTAGGTAAAGACGAAATTTTTTCTGCAGGTCGGACAACGAGTTTTGTCCAGAACATCTGACAAGGTGTCGAATAGGATTTCCATGCGTCGGTTGAGAGTGTGTTGATTATGAGTTTGATCCTCCGGACTTCTTCGCATATCAAATATTAGTTGTAGGTGGTCGTTTGAAAAGCGATGAGAATCAGGCATAGGATGCTCAATTTTCCCATTCGCTTATGCAGGAGGAGTTATATCCATATCGAAATCCGCCAGTGGAGTTTCTTCCTTGTCCAGCCCAGGGCTAGAGTTCTTGGCTATCCATTCTGCTAGCTACTTGGGGGGAATTTCTTCCCCCACCAAGTAGCTTCCTTGATCCATAGGCCTGGCTTGGGGTCTGGTGATGATGCTAGGCTTTGGTGGAGATTCCAAGGGATGCTTCTTAAGAGGAGGAATTTCTTCTTCCACCGGGCAACTTCATGTATCATGCATGAGTTCAGAAAGGGGTGGAGGCAAATTATGGGCATGATGGGAGGGAGGGGGAGTCTCAGTCCAATTATGGCCTCTTCCAGGGAAGTTGGTCGGAGGGAGGGGATGTGAAGGGCCAGGGTGGTTGAACCTCGTGAAGAAATTGTAATACAATGGCCCCCTTTTGGGTTTTCCATGCTCTATGGGCATGATTGAAGGATAACAATGAATATGAGGCAGCGGAGGCAAAGACCAGGCTAGAGGAGTCGCGTTGGTGAAAAGGAGGATGAGAGAAGTGACCAGCAGTGGTAAGGAGGCAACGAGAGGAGGTCCACCGTAGGAATACACAGGAGACAGAGAGAACCAGAGAGCCAACTGAACTTGGTAAATGACAGAATGCCCAGGACCTCTTACCTTCATAGCGGTCGGTTGAATGCTGGTGGGGGACGCCATGAAAGTTGAAGTGACATTAGCCCGAGGACGAGTACCCGCTTCAATACTCCAGAGTCGGTTCGCATGCATAGCCATTAAGTTTCTAGAAGTAGAGCAACACAATAACATAAGTGCAGTGTTAAGGCCCATCATTCAAATGATGTGGGGATGAAGGCAACGGTTGGGGGTAATAACTCCCCTAGTTGCATGTGTGCCACCTTTCTCTCTTTGGCCAGATGTCACCCCATCCGGGGAGTTAAATTTAAATTATTAAGTATGAAAACAAAATCATTAATAATAATGAATTTCAATCTTTGTCTTCCATGGAAACAATTTATATCCAAGCTTTCTAGGGTTCAATTATGGTTAGGGAAAACTTTAAAGGCTAAACTTCATTATTTGTCTCGTTTTCTTCTAAAAATAATTTGCTAATTTATATATATTAAATTATTCGCCCAAATTCTATGGGATAAAATTATTTTACTCTAAAAGTTGTCAATATTTTCTAAAAAATATACAAATACTTAGAAATTGGAATACTTTTAGAGTAATATCACCAAACATTTTATAATTGGTATTAGTAAAATTAGAAAGGGTTTCTATACTTTTAGATAAGTTTGGATCCTTAAAATTTTACTTAATTATGACTAGGCTCTAGAAAAAGACTCCTTTAGAATTTCCATTTCCTTCCTATATTGACACTTATTTCAAGGAGAGTGTAAAAACAATGATTAATATAAGTTTATATGTTAACAAAACTAAAGGATGGAGTGGAAAATGTGAAGGCCATTATAGTTGCACTAGTTAAGGTTGAGAATGTCATAGAAGTTGGTAATGCCAACACCACAAGTGTGATTCCAGAACTCGTAGATGTTTTTATTTGAATTTTGAAATTTTCAAACAACAAAAAAATTTAAGGTTTGATTTTTTAATATCATCATTTTTTAAAAATAAAATATAATTTAAAATAAATCTATGTTGCACGAGTTTCTGGAACGTGGGAACGTGCATACGAGTGTCCGGAATGAGTAGAAGTTTCCCCCAAATTTGCAGGAAACATCAAGTTGGGAGTAGCAATAATATATATTAAAAAAATAAAAAATATTTTAGATTACAATGTATCCAGATAATGATAAAATTGAAGGTCAATCCAGGACAACGTTAATAATGTAGGACAAAGTTGTTCGAAACTACTAATTTAATTTGTACTAATAATTATATGAATATATTTAACACAATATAAGTTTAACAAAAATTAAAATACATATATAAAGTTTTAACATCTTTTAAAAATTAAATTTTACATACATAAACTTCAAAGATCTTTGTAAATTTGAAGCATTATTCTTGTTATGATAAGAAAAAGCTAAATAGTGATACTCTTGTAATTTGGAAATACAATAAAAATCAATGATATGGTTGGTTGATAGCAACAACAAACTGGAGCAAATGCTTGCAATGGATAGGGTGTTGATTTATTCTACTTTCATGTTTAGTCTGGGCTTGAAGAAAAACACACATGCATTAAAAACATTTCATATCCACAATTATAAAGTGAGTAGTATTAAATTGTTTTACTTAATAATATTAAGTGTAGTTTAGTGTTTGCTTTATAGTGATATTTTAAATAAATATAATGAAAATATTTGTAATAAATTATGTATTTGTAATAACTGAATAAAAATATTTACATTTTAATTTAATAGAATTTTAATTTAAAGCTCTCTGTTTGGGAAACTAGTTCCCAAGATCCCATTTTCTTGATGTTGAATCTCCCAAAAAGATCCCAAGTTCCCAAAATAGTTCCCAGCTAATTGGGGATGTTCTCTACTAATTCCCAAGCTCCGTCAGGAACGAGTTTCAGAGATGTTGGAAATGTTGAACTATGAAATAAATATTTACAATTGTATTATATGAATATGTCATCAAATTTGTGATATCTCAATTAATCCTTGGTAATTCAAAGTTTGACATTAACATATCTTAATACAATACAACATAAATTTGTTATAATAAACAATAAATATGACAATAAAAATATTCAAAATCACATTTTATGCTTGTACTATGTAATGTATTTTCAATATGGTGGTTGTAAATGGTTGTTAAATTTTCATATCCAACATTATAAAATGAAGAAAAAAAAACATAATTGAGCAATTATAGATACACATAATAAAATGACGCATTTACAATATAAATTTTGAAACAAAGCATTTACCTATCACTTTTCATTGCCATCACCTTGATTATCTTCCTCGCTTGGAATTATAACATTGTTGTTCTCAAAAATATGTTTTGGTCTTGGATCATGTCCCAATACAAACCACCAATCCCCATCCAACACATTTGGGTAAAAAAACACTTAGTTGCAATGTTTTGGGAAAACATAAGGCTCAGTTTCAACCTACATTTTTTTAGAGTTAATACATGTTAGCCCACTATCACAGTATTCCTTTACATTTCTATGGTCGAAGGTATCCCACCATTTGCAACTAAAAATAACACATTGAAAAGATGAGAAGTCCACTTGCATGATCTCTTGTGTATTTCCAATGTAACCTAGATTCCCCTCTATTAGGTTTTGATCATGGTGGCTAGCATGACTAGATTGGTTGAACTCAACCTCCATTTCACAATATTTAATGATGAGTCCATCATCGTAATCCTTAGTGTGAAAATGATGTCCATATTCCCACATATATGGGAACAAATGAACATGTAAAAATGTGAACAAAGGACATTGTCATATGTCTAATAACTTGCCCCAGACGGGGTGTTTTCTTCCATGAAAGGAAATGTGGCTAGCATGGATCATTTTGCACATAGTCCAGAACCTCGAGAGCTCTACAAGACCTTATGGATGTCCCTTCTTGCGTTATTCAGGTTCATTCACCTCAGTTGGCATCTGCCTATTCTAGACATGATTGAACACCCAACTATTATGGAAAGGAATGTTTCAAGCACGGTTCTCATGATGAGGAGGACCAAATACTAGTTCCTAAGTAGGGAATTAGATTGCATCACGATAATGGTGATGAATGGTTTGATGCAAAGGACATATCCATACTCGAGCCAATTGATTTGGTGAAATTTTCCCACGAGGTTAACTATAATGGCTTATCATGGAAGAGTCAAGAGAGTTCACCGAATTGAAAAGGATCTCATGGATATATATGTTTTAAAAGGAGGTTTTATGATTTCAAATTCAACTCTATTTAATTTTATCTTGAGAAACTTCATACTCTCTAGTCGTTGGTTTTGTATTCTTGTTGATTTCACACTTTCATCGATGGTGCCTTGGGGATGCAAACCTCACACACATGGTGTTGGGCCATTCTGAGTTGTCAAGGCATTGATGGATGTTTCTTATCATTACAGATAATTTGTGCTAGAGGTAGATAAAGCAACAATGTCGGCAGTGGAGGTCGAATTTCATCTGGTTCATGAGTTCAAGGAGGATGTTGAGGTTGAGTTTCAAGTGGGTGGGGTGATTCTGGATTTGGGTTGTTCTAGAATAAAGAATTCCAATTTTTTTGACACCCTCACATTATATTAGAATACCAAAGTGATGGTAGGTCTTGGTATGCTTCCTAAAGAAGAGTATTTTCAATAGCTTAAAGGAATAATGGAGATGATGGAATCCCAGAACACTTGTTTTCTAGAGGTTGAGTTGTATGGCCTGTAGGAAATAGGGCATCTTCCATCCAACAATTGCAGGTCCAAGAAAAAAAGTCTCCTCTGCTACAGTTGACTACCCAACTAATCTAGAACCCCAAGTTCTCAAGGCTCCTTAGAATCATGATTCTCTATTTTTTTGCAGTTATATGTCGATTTATATAGTTTTAGATTTGGCTATGGCCACTATAGACTCTCTAAACTCAATTACAATTTAATTTTTATAATCATGAATCTATTATATTCCTAGTTTCCCTGGTGGAGAAGGCTCGTTTTGATTTTGAGCCTCAGAGACTATCATGGTCTCTCAGGACTATGAAATGGTTGATACTTTGTTATACAGTCTATAAATATTAATATAATTGGTTCACTTACAAAAAAAAAGTCTAATAACTTGATCATTAATAAAAACATAATACATGTTACAATTCAAATATGTAATATTATAAATTGAATGTGGTACTTGGAGAGATTATTATATATTTGTTGCACCCGATCACTATGTTTAGTGCATCCATGTCTTCCCCTCGCGAGTTATGATCAGACATGACATATTTCTCTATAATTTGGTCATCCACCCAACTATTGGGAGATATTTTTGGCATATTTTCTTTTAAATGATAAAGGTAAAGAATGATTATACCATTCAACTACCTGGATTTTTTTTGTCACTACACCATTTCCTTATTTTCTCTTCATACAATGCGCCCATGGTCGCGTTGCCTCCACATAGTAAAGAATGAATTTATTAATGGTATCAATTTCTAAATTTGTTGATGTATACAAGAATTCAAACGAATAGTATGAGATCAAATATATATTATCAACTTCAGTGTAAATAGTTTATGTGTACAAATTTGAAAAAATATAAGTGACTTCCTCTTTATCATGCACCTTTTTCCATGCATTTGGAGTATCTCCCCTTGCCTTTTTTCCTAATATCGTTAGTCATCCCAAACCACTGCCCTTGGTGTGTTTTCAATTTGCTTTATGTAATCATTAGCATAATAGAACAAATCATATACTATGTACCCCTCGACTATAGAGCCCACTGGTTTTCTTTTTTTCAAACAAAACCCTTCATTTTTTTCATGTACCTCTCTAAGAAGAACATCCAATGGCATGAGAGAACCCTAGCTAATTCAACCTCATTAGTTAGGTGAATTAGAATATCAACTTGTAAGTCTATAAAACTCATGGGTAGTTCCTTCTCAAACATATAAATAATCTAAACTATCTCTCAATGCCACCATGGAATGTAAGTCGTATGAATCTCCTTTGATGTGATCTAATGTACAAATGCAGATAATTTCGATATGGCATGTTGCATGTCCTAGGATAATTCATGGTTCACACAACCATGCATGAGCAAAGGATAATGACACTACAAAATAGACGCACACACATCATTAATTGACATAAAATTGTTAGTGCATAGTATATTTTTACCAAAACTATAGAAGAAGAATCATGTATTCGACATATACATACCCTTAGAAGGTTTAGATGGTCTTTTGATTTCAACCCCAACAAATTCCTTTCTACAGTGAAACAACCTTGTAGATTCAACCCACATAAAGAAGGTTCCTTCACACCCAATATAACATCCTTCACCATAGAAAGATCATATTTTTTCTCCATGGGACATCACCTTATTTAAAATACCAAGAGGGACCAACCTCTCCTTTGCTTTATTTTCTTGGTCAATGTCTCTTTTTAGTATTCGAATAAATAATATCTCTCCTAACATCCAATGTGTCACTTTTATTCGATGATATGTGCCTCCATAAAGAAGATGAAACATTTTTTAATATATGCATGGGATCTAGTAAGTGGGAAATATTAAGATTCTCCCAATTTGGAAGCTCATAAAATACAGACTTCCTTTCCATCCCAATCGGAATTTTCTCAACATAGGTGTCAAAAAATTAAGGATCATTGAACATAGGTTCCACATTTGAATCAAATAATTCTTCCATTTCCTTCTCCTTCTCCGTGTCATATTCCCTAATCCAATATGTTGGTTTCATTATTTCAGATCTTCAGGGTCTCTTTGGTTTACCATTGAAAGTAGATAAAACTCTTCTAAGGGTGGTCTTCTAAGATGAATACCTTTGAGCAGTCGTACACTGACTTTTGTAGGTGGTTGGACCACCTAGCCTTTATAGAAGGGGTACGCAACATTTACATCTATGATATTGTTTTGTTACAAGACCTATGATGTTATTGTATATAGAGCATGTTAGTGTAAAAAATATATTTGCACCAAATTAAGTATTCCAAATAACATTATAGATAGAAACAAATCATTAAACATGTTTACTAGAGAAAAATTGTAGTCCCGAATAATCCTATGTGATGTATGTACATATACCATACAATGTAAAATACCTCTCCATTGGGATGGGTCTTGATAGATAATATACATGTATCCATTCCCATAATTTCTTAAATTCATCCATTAGTGGTTGGAGGTATAAATCCATTCTCTTCACTTGTATTCTACCTAGGACTATACGATTTAGCATAAGATGTTCATTCTTTGCAGACAAACATGGGGGGGTATTGTTATTGATCACTACCACTAAGCATAAAAAAAAATTTGGTGTTTTGGAGGGAATACAGGTTAACTCCATCCATGGCTATGCTCAATCATAGGCTTTGTGATTCATCCTTGAATTTATCAGGCCACGTATCCTCTATAAGTTTCATGGCTATTGAATCTATTGGGATTCACGTAACTTCTGTCTCACTTATATGTGAGGCATGCCACCCATACAACACGACTATTTATTTGAACTGAAAGAGCCTTTGAATCCTTGGAATTATAGGCATGTGATTCAATATCTTATGAGGAGGACCATGTGTCTTACCCTTGTTTTTTGATTTATCATATCTTTGATGCCCGCATTCTGGACATATCTATTTGTCCACTTATTCATTTCTATATAGAATGCAATCATTTGGATATGCATGGTATGATATGTGATAAATACCCAACATTTTCAACATTTTCTTTGCCTTTGTGCAGCTATTAGGAAATAAATTGTCTTGGAAGTACCTTATATTTGATTAACCTATAATTAGTGGGAAATAGAAATGTACTTTGTCATTAAACATGCATAAAATCAACCATTTTATTCCTTCATTGTGTGGAAAGATTCCTTAAAAAATTAGATAACTTAATGGTTAGTTACCTCAAAAGTGTCCAGAAACACGTATCTCGCATACCATACATTACTTTCAAGTTGTACAATGACATTTTTCTCCCCATTTGGGTACATATTGACCCCTTTAGACCAAAGAGAGGGGTGGTGGAAGCATATTTTAGGATTTCGAAGAAGGTATCAAAGACATCAACATCATCTCCTAGTTTATTTTGTTGGAATGCATGTAACAACATCCCCTCCATGGCTTGGGTATCTCGTAAGAAGTCATCCATACCGACCTCTATATCATTTCCTTTGTCCCCAACATGTGAAGAACTATTGTTACTATAGAGGTTTTGAATTAGTGACTCACGACATAGTGGGAATTGAATAGGTGATTGATTCAACCATGTTCATTATGCTTCATCTTCAATATGTTCTTGTTTAATAGAAATCTCATGACTTAAAATCTAGTGGGGTGCAATGGTATATGGAAGAAAGGTTGTTCGTCGACAGAATCATGATTGTAAAAATATTGAACATTACATCGATAATACTAGTAACACAATGCATTTAATATGTTTAAACATTATACCAAACATTTGTTAGAAGGATGGAAATATTTTTCCCAACAATAAACGTGCAACCAACCAATTTATAAAACAAATGTTGAATTAAGAAATACATTTACATTAGTTCCATTGAAAATCCAAAAATACAATTACTCAATCATCTTTTTCTTACACCTAGGTTGGTTGTTGAAAGACATAATTTTACAATTAGTAGGGTAAAGTAGTTGTCCATTTTCATCAAACATCTGTCCACGATATCTTTCTCCTGATAAGAGCTTGCAGAAATTTGAGACCGTTGGAATATATTGCACATTTGAAATTGATCTTGAATCATGATCCTACAAAATTCAATGAACAGTTATTCAACTGCACGTGCATACATAACATAAATTCAATGAGAAATGAATTATAAATAAAATATAGACTTACTACAATCGGTGGGGGAGAACTTGAAGCACTTGCAATGATATGGAATGAGCTGGAATCTGAAGAATTAGCCATTTGATATTATAATTTGTTTTCTTGCATTTGAGCCAAAATCATTATCTTAGGAAGCATAGAACAATCTAACTTCAAACAAAATTTTGAATAACTTTTAAAAATTAACGATGCACCTAATCATATTATGACGCCTTGATGCGTCTATATATAAAAAATGCATTGATGTTGTAAATTATGAGAGGCACCGAAGAGTGATCATTGTTACTACCTCCACAAAGAAAAACCTCTGCAAAATTTAAATGCGGATGTTTGCATTTGCATTTTGTGAATTAATTTGTTTGTTGGTGAGTTTTTACGTAAACAGCATAGAAGTGCTATATAAACTATATAGTGCATCATACAAGTAAGTTACAAATAAAACAACGGTCACGTTTATCATCAATGTGCAAAAAATATACAACAAAAAAATGAGTGGGCATTTTTACATAAAAACTATACCAATGCACTATAAAGTGTATATTGGACTGGAAAAGTAAGTTACAAAAAAAAACAATGCACACATTTATCATTAATGCACTAAAATATACCATGAAAAAAAGAGTGGGAATATTAGTTTTTCTAAATGTATGTTTTTATAAATGAAAACATTATTCATTCATTCATTATTTTACCAAAATTTAGAGGAGATATTTGTTCAAAAGAGATTTACCAACAAAGACTTTGGAGTGGGTGGATTTTTTTGAAGAGAGAAATTCGAAATGGATCATCGTAGGTCACATACAAATATGCTAATGAGAAAATTCAAGTATGTGGTTTCATTCTATTGATCATCTTAATATTCCCCCTATTTGATTCAAGTAATTTTCAGTTCATTCTCAAAAAAATAAAAGGGTTTCATAGTTACCTTTGGTATTGGAATCCCTAGCTTCCTTGTTGTTTCTCTTACTTTCCCTCTCTATATTTCACAACAATAATTTTTTAAGCAATATATTTTTATATGATTTATTTACTTTTATATGGAGAGTTTGGTATCCATTGCAATGGGACGAGTCATTCCATTGGATCCCAAACTGATTTTTCGTTGTCGTTTTTTTTTTAAACGCCTTCACAATTAGCAGTGTGCACTATGTAGTGATAGAGCATCGGTGCACATGTTCATGTTAAAAACATCATTGAGTTTAAAATAGAAAAAAATATTTCTTTTAATATCAAAACTATCATGTTTTAAATTTGTTTACGGGTTGATGATGTGTAATAAACGATACTTAGGCACATGTTCTTCTATTAATTTACAAAGCACCACATGAATACAACAATTTGTAAACAAATGTTTTTTTTCTTTTTCTTTTTTAAGGGAAATGTTATTATATATCGGTGTGTATACATATGATTAATGCACCTATTCCTACTAATTTATTATATACACCAAAATTTTAATTTGTAAAAAAAAATCATAATGTTTATACATGATGATTCTTGGCTCTTTTTTTCCAGGGAAATTATGAAAATTCCAAGGGACAAATGAGGGGAAAACCAATACATGCCGGTAGGGATGTCCAAAAAAGTGTAGAAGGAGATGGTAAAAGAAATTAACATAATTGCATCATAGGAGGATCCATCCCAACAACATCGTGCATTAGAGGCATGTAATCATTAATTTATTCTTTTATGTACATCAAACTTAATTATTGCATGAAATATTAATTTTCAATTGTTTTGTTGTAAAAATGAGAAAAAAAAATGGAACCCATTCAACACATAAGACAAGACGAGGAGGAATAAAAGGGTTGATTTCAAACTTTGTGAGTATTTATGTTTTTGGTCTTACTTAATATTTCATGTTTGTTATGATCTTTATATTTAAATAATTAATTTAAATTTGTCCATGGATGTCTTCTAATAGGTGTTATCATAAAAAGAGGAGCCAATTGATGAATTGATAGACATTAGGTTAAGTATGGGTTGTGAGTATATGTTGAACTATCAAAGGTTTAATTGAACAATTTGTAAGCATCTATGTTGTTTAAATTCCCTTGTTTTATAATTAATGGAACGACAAGAAACCTTTATATTAAATATATTGATTGTGCTTTGTCATGGCATATTAAATATGACAGAAACAAAGTATGGAGTGAAATCAACATAAGATATTTTGAGAGAAGGAATGAAGCATGGCTTCGAAAGAATGCATATGTTTATGGAAAACTTGTTGCTATGGTACATTTTTTTATTTACACATTCATGTATATTTTACTATATATATAAATGTAGATATACTTATTACACTCTATTTCTATGTTTGTAGATGGAATATGAAGAGATAGGGCATAAAAAAAACAAGCCAATCAAGGAAAAATTAGGTTAAATAACCAAGTACAATATCTCCTACAAATGACGAAGAAATGAGACATGCAGGATGTTGAGAAAGTGTTGTCATTGATGTCAAAATGGTTTCAAGGGTAATAGTGAGTGGTCTCATTGATATCAAAGTGATTCTTGAGGTGGCAACATTGATGAGGTATTATTAAGGTCAATGGTTATCAATCTATGGCTTTTAAAGAGATCCCAACACATGAATATATTTTTCCAAGTGGAAATTTATCATTCAATCATTCAAAGAAATTCAACTATAGGAAATCAGGATTTCGGTAGCCATGTGTTGAACTACACGAAGCGACTCAAATACAAAAATTAGGGATTCCAGTAGACACACATTGAACTACAAAAAGCGACTCAGCTGAAGAAACTTGGGATTTCAATAGCCATGTGTTGAACTACAGAAAGTGACTCGTTTGCAGGAACTCGAGATTCCGATAATGACATATTGGTAACAATTGGCTAAGGAAATGACATGATCATGTTGATTTTGTCAAGACGGGTTTACATCTTCTTTGGACTAGTTATTCTTGGAAATGTTCACACAACAAGTATTATTTATGGAAATCAATCTGAAATGGTCTATTGACATGGTCAAGAAAAATATTGTGGGCTTACACCATTGTATTTATTTTTCTATGTGCAGTGAAAACTACAAAAACTAGTATAAATATTTTATCAAATTGAATAGTAGAAGAGTGGTGTGAAACATGAAGAAGTATGAGCTAATCTGAGTTAGGGCCAAGGAGAAGATCAGAGGGGAAAGAGTGGTTAGAAGAAAGAGAGAAGTTATACTGAAGATAAGAGATATGGAAATCATACTACATAAGGGCTTCTGAATCTAAATTACAATATGAAAGGTATGTGATTTAATCCTAAATAGATATTATTCTTGACTGTAATGAAGTAATTCTACAATGTTGTGATGTATGGAATGATTCTAATTTGGGAGCCTTGAAGATCATGTAAAACCTCTATGATGTGAGAATATTTGAGAACATGAATATTTAATCATCACATTAGCAACAGTTATAGAAACAATAGATCTATAGCTATAGGATTAGCAACAACTACAAAAATAGATAATCTACGGCTACAGAATTAATGACAAGTATAGGAATAGAATATCTACAGGATTAGTGGCTACAAAATCAATGACAGCTACCGAAAAAATAAATATACATTATTAGTGGCTACATAATCAACGAGAACTACAAGAACATCATATCTATAGGATTAGCAGCTACAAAATGGAAAACAACTACAGAAACATCATATCTACAGGATTAGCAGCTACAAAATGAGCATCAACTACAAAAATAGTAGATCTATAGGATTAGCGACTATAGAATGAACATCAATTACAGAAACAACAGATCTACAAGATTAGTGGCTACAAAATGAACAGCGGGTACATAAACAACAAATCTACAGGACTAGTGGCTATAGAATGAACAAAAGATATAGAAACAACACATCTACAGGATTAGCAACTACAGAAAGGAAATAAACTACAAGAACAACAAATATACAAAATTAATAGCTATAGGAATAACAATTACAGGAATGGTAGAGATGATATTTGTTGTGTTAAGATGAAGAGGTCATTTGATGTCTTTGTTTTAATTACAAATTTACAGTGTGTATATGAGACTATGAAGAGGAGAGCTCAATAACATGAGGTTTTGTGATTGACCAAATATTGACTTGCATATTTATTTCAGGGTGGAAGGGTGGTGCAAGGGAGAGGATTGGTGTCCTCATATTCATAACAGGTCGGTGCCTGACAAGTTGGTGCTCGTAGACTGTAAGTGGGTGCTTACATGACGTTTTTTGATTGACCAAATATTTACTTTCATATTTAATTAAGGGTAGTAGGGTGGTGCAAGGGAGATTATTGGTGTCCTCATCCTCACAACAGGTTGGTGCTTGGAAAGTTGGTGCTTGCAGACTGTAAGTGGGTGATTATAGTGAGGATTGGAGTCGTCATCTTCTCATTGTGTTGGCGCATGTCAAGTAGGTTCTTGAAGATTTGCAAGTGGGTTCCTGCGAAATATTGAAAGGGGATTGGTGTCTCCAACAAGTGGGTTCTTGAAAATATTGTAATCATAGGTTGGAGCCTAGATTATATTAAAAGAAGTTGCATTGTGGTTTTCTTCTGTATGGTTTCCACGCAAAATATGTTAGGTACCAGATCTATTATATTAGCATAAAAGAGAAACATTGCAGATAACAACAATGGAATAGCAATAGAAACAAAAATATTGTGGAGATTAACAACAGAACAACAAATTCTATGGAACCACAACACCAAAATTATACCTTAATTGATAGGAAACAATGTTAACTTTCCTCTTCGAGAGGGAAACCTCCATTAGAGAAGAGCTCTATTACAATAATTCTCAATACAAAACTTCTCATTTCCTCAACTCCTATTTATAGTAAATCTATCTACCGCAAGAACAATCTAGAGGAAAGTCTTCTAGAAGAAAAATATTCTATTAGGTCTTCTTACAGTTGTCTTGTTCTTCCTTATTACCAGGAATTATTAATATTGGCCTTGATTACATGGAAAATATATTATTCTACCTACATGAGGGGTTAGAGAGGTTAGGTGTAAACATTCCCTCCCCCTTAAAAATAGCCTTGTCCTCAAGGCTTGAGATGAGGAAACTGTTGCAGAATGGTAGTTGGCTCCCAGGTGGAATATGATGGACTTGTATATTTCCACTGTACTAACACTTCCTCGATGGTGTGGTGATGGAGACAAAGCTCACGATGGTCCAAGATTGCTTGTGGTTGTAACCATATGGATCCTTCTTCATCCAACTCAAGTGGATCCTTCTTCATTCAACTTAGGGAGACTAGTTTGATTTTGGCACTTAGTTCCAATCACCTTCTTTAAGCATGAGGCATGAAAAATAGGATGGAGCTTAGAATGATTGGAAAAATCTAACTGGTAGGCGACCGATCCCACACGCTTCAGAACTATATAAGGACCATAAAATTTAGGCCCATGTTTTCGACAATGTTCATCCTTGAGTGAAGTCTTCTTATAAGGTTGCAGACGAAGAAACACATGGGACTCCCCTTTAGCAAATTGGCATTCAGAACGACCTTAATCTTCCTATTGCTTCATGTGGTTCTGAGCCATTACTAAGGTCCCTTTGAGGGAATGAAGAACAACCTCTTGAACTGTAAGAGTTTGGTCAACCTCCTGAACATTTGAGACACCTAGCATATATGAGAGAACTCAAGGTGGATTTTGGCCATATACTGCTTCAAAATGAGTCATGCCAGTGGTTGTATGGTAAGAGGTGTTGTACCACCATTCATCTAGGGGTAACCATTGATCCCATTGATTTTTCCTCTCATATGAAAAACACCACAAATATGTTTCCAAACACTTTTTTACAACTTTAGTTTGGCCATCAGTCTGAGGATGATAGGTTGTGTTGAGATGAAACTAGGTTCCCTGAAGCCTGAACATTTCTTGCCACAAATGGTTGGTCAAAGTGGGATATTTGTCAGAGACAATAGAATGAGGCATGTCAAGAATCTTGAAGATATGATCCATGAAAAGTTGAGCCACGATGGATGCAGTAAATGGGCGTTGGAGATCACATAAATGAGCATATTTGGAAAGAAGATAAACTACCACCATGATGATTGAGTTACTTCCTAATTTAGGTAAGCTAATAATGAAATCCATAGAAATATACCTCCAGATAGTGAGTGGAATCGAAAGCAGTTGTAGTATTCCTAGGGATTTGAATGTTTCTCCTTTGCTTCATTGAAATACATCACATTCCACCATAAAGGTGCGGAAATCCTTTTTCATACCATCCCAGAAAAAAGAATCTTTGACCCTGTCATAGGTTTTGGTAAACCTGGAGTGCCTAGCTATGGGTGTAGCATGAATCTCAAAAAGCACCATGGATTTAAATTGTGACTTTTTACTTAAATACAGACGGCCTTGTAGCGAAGCTCATCATTGTCCTAAGATTACCCTGCTGAAACTAGAGAATTGTCTTGCGATTGTTGGATCAGACGCAAAATTTTTGGATCTTGCATTCATTCTTGGCAAGCAACTTGGAGCCAATATGGTACAATGAAGGAGAGGAAAAGAGAGACCCTTCATCTTCATATTTTCTTGAAAGAGCATCAATAACCATATTATCTTGGCCTTTCTTGTAAATGATCTCATAATCATATCCAAATAGCTTAGTCACCCATTTTTATTTCTCTAAGGATGAAATTCGTTGCTACGGAAAATACTTGAGGCTTTGATGATCTGTCTTAATTTGGAAGTGTTTCCCCAATAGATAAGGGTGTCAGAGATCCACTGCATGAAAAATAGCCAACATTTCCTCTTCATAGATTGATTTTTCCAAATGACACTCTGACATTTGTTTGTTGGTAGAGGCCAAAGGCTAGCCATCTTGCATAAGGACTGCTCCAATTCCTTTCCCTGAAGCATCACATTCCAGGACAAAGATCATTGTGAATTTGGGAAGGGCTAGGACAAGAGTGGTGCGCATAGCCTCCTTCAATGCTTGGAAGGAATGATTAGTTGTTGGAGTCCAATTGAAAACATTATTTTTAAGGAGAACAGTGAGATGCGCCACAATTTTTCCATAATTCTTAACAAACTTGTTATACTATCCCATTAAACCCAGAAAACCACACAAGCTTTTGAGATTCTTTGGGTGAGGCCAATCCTACATAGCTTCAATTTTCTTAGAATCCACATTGACACGATCCTTGCCAATAATATGCCCCAAGTACTCCACTTCTGAGGCACTAAAAGCACATTTAGATTGTTTGAGGAAATGTTGGTGCTGAGAGAGTAGATGAAGAACTTGATCCACATGAGCAAGATGGGTTTCCCATGTTTTACTATAGATAATAATATCATCAAAGAAAACTAAGACAAAATGACGGTGAAAAGGACAAAAGACATTATTCATGAGGCTTTGGAAAGTGGAGGGAGTGTTACACAAGCCAAAGGGCATGACCAAGAACTCATAATGGCCCTCATGAGTTCAAAATGTAGTCTTAGGAATGTCTTCCTCTTTCATACATATATGGTGGTAGCCAAAATGAAGATCAAGTTTATTAAAGTACTGGGCACCACTTAATTCATCCAAAAGACCATCAATGACATGAATGGAAAATTTGTCTTTGATGGTGAGTTTGTTTAGGGTGCTAAAGTTGGGACACATGCACCAAGAGAATTATTTCTTAATTACCATGACCATAGGAGAAGAATAGGGGCTAGTACTAGGATGGATAACACTCATGATGATCAATTCATGAACAATTTTCTCAATTTCATTTTTCTGTGCAAAGGGATGACGATAGGGACAAACATTGTGAGGAATGTTGTCGGGGACGAGGGGAATGGAATGATAATGAACACCATGGGAAGGGGGAAGTCCATGGGGAGTAGAAAAAATAGATTGATGTTTGGAGAGGATGAATTGGAGGTCGGGATCCACAGAGGGTGTCTCAGTGGCTTGAATGGAATGGAGTTGTGCAATAATGCATGAATGACCTTTTTTGAGGATATTTTCCATGTGATGGGAATTGATACTCTCAAGGGAACTTGTTGTGATGCTTTGCAACTTATATTTTTGACCCTCCTGGTTGAATTTCATGGTCAATTCCTTAAAATCCATGAGAATGGGGCCTAGAGTCCTTAACCATTTAGTGTTAGAATATAATGGATGTGCTCGTTTAACCATATAAAATATCACTATTGTCACCTAACCATAGGTCGAAGCCACCCCCGAGCACCTTAACCTTGACAAAGAAGCATTCTGGAAGCAAACCCTAGGCTAGACAGCCAAATAAAGGTAGCGCATCTTTCTCCAAGGATAGCGCACCAAGCAAGAGTAACAAGATCTTATCAAAGATTCCAAACCATAACCAAGAGAGAGTCCAAGCCAAAACCAAAATTTTCTAATTGCAGCAGCTGCAACGACAACTCTCCTCCAGACTTGCGCACAAACTGGCCAACTGCAGTGCGCACAAGTGTTGCTTCTATAGTTTTGAGAATCCTAGCCAGAATGAAGACTGGCCTCTTGTATTTATAGTATTTCGGGCAGACCGCCTAGGCCGACTTCTCATTTTGGGTACTAATTCTTTAGTATATAACATTTCCTTTAGCCGACTTCTTCTCTTGGAGGCTAATAACCTAATACAAGTCATTCTCTTGAGATGACTTGTCTTCTAGGGTTATTAACCAATTATTTAGGGTTTCTTCTTGCTTCCTGAAATATTCTATTCTCGTCAGGTTTACACGTGGAGATAAATACCTCTCGCAACTACCATAATATCAACACTCCCTCCTATCTAGGAAGGTATTGAAGGTAATGACCTTGATCACAAACATACCATTCAACTGGTAGCATCAACATAGTCATATAGATCATCTCATGATTATATCATGAGAACCATCATCACTATTAGTGTCATCGACTGCATCATCTCTTGAAACCATACTCCATCTGAGTAATTAGACATGATGTTGGGTAATTCATTCACTCCACAAAGTGACACAAGAACCATTCTTCTAATCCAGACATATGTCCTAGAAGAATAAATGTCCTGGACCATTTTTCATCTGAGGAATCTTTGTCCATTGATCATCCATCTAACTGATAATCGTTTCCAGTACTATTGATAGTTTTCAAGGCAATTGAAACAATGTCATTCAATAGAACACAACTGTGTCTATCCGTAGTAGTACACAACTACAATCCAGTGGTACACTGCCACACCAAGTAGCACACAGATACTTGATCAATGACATATAGTCACAATCAGTGGAACACATCCACCACAGTAGTATACATCTATTGTCTGGAGACATACAGTCTCCATAACAATCATATTATCTGATATCAACCTACACAGAAAACATTGTTATTATATAAACTAAATCATCTGGGCCATTCTTCCACTCACATCTGTGAGATCTGGAAGAGCATCTGCCCTAAGAAGGTAAAACATCAACGATGAGCTATCTGGACTATTCTTCTCAAGCAAGGAAGAATAATTGTCCCCATTTTTTAGCCAGGACCATTCACTTATCTGGGCCATTCCTCCGGCACTAAACAAAGTGCAACCTAGAGAGAATGAGTCTGCCCTAGGGAATGCCTATCCCTGATTGATGAACCTGGAGTCCTGGACCATTCACCTATCTGGGCCATTCCTCCGCTACTAAACAAAGTGCAACCTAGAGAGAATGAATCTGCCCTAGCGAATGATTGTCCTGCACCAACCTCCAAAACAGACCATTCTTTGAAACTGCTCACAACTGTGAGCTTCGAAAGAATGACTGTCAGGCGAGGCGAACAAGTCTTCTTGACCACTGCTGAGAGTGACCATCAAGAAGAGATATTTTACTAGACCATTCCCCCACACTGGCCACAAGGAGAATCGTTGTCTATCGTACATCAGCAATCCATCGAACCATTTTCATTACGAAAATGACCATTCGATCTAGACCATTTTCCGAACTGGAAAATGCCTGTCCGTCAGAAATCTCAAACCACTTTTCGAACTGGAAAGAAACTTCTCATCCTGGACCATTTCTCGATACGTTGACTGGGTGTTTTGTCTTTTCCTTCTCTCTTGGAATCTTCATGTTTTTCCTCATGTTTCTCTTTAGCTCTTGAGTTCATGGAGTTTTCTATATATTCCATGCCCTAAAGATTCCAACGTCTTTCTTTCATCATAGGATCATGGATGTGGATGGACAACCAAGGATTACTTTAAGGCTTCTTTTCGAAGAAGACTTCTTCTGAAGTCACACTGAACAAATAATTATTTTCATGGTTGCTATCATGGATAGATACTTCATCATCTTCAATGGATCATGTAATATCCCTAGGCCGTGCCCAATTGTAATATAGATGAAAATGTACTTAAGCTGGTGAGTTGTTTTGATATCATTTTGTATACACATTTCATGGCATAGTGCGTGCATGTACTGCACAGTGCAATGATGAAGTGTGCACATTCCAGGATACCGTGCACAACATCTTAAGTGCATGTGATTGTGAGGCCAATGAGCCTTTGTGTATATGTTGTGTTTTATAGGCTGGTGAGCTAAGTTATTATAAGCTAGGATGCTCATGTTTTGATTAGGCCGGAGAGCCTAGATGTTAAAGGCCAATGTACTTATTTTTGTACATGTCTCAGAATTAATATAAAATACATCGTTGCACGCAGATCGACCATGATAAAAGAGATGGGGGACTAAACTCCACTAGTTAGGGAAAGGGAGGGAATAAGTTAAGGAAATGGGCTAAGGTAGGGAGCTTAAGCCAAAAAGGAATATTATATTAATATTTATTAAATCATAAAGTATGGATAATTATTTTATCCTAAGTTCTAAAGTTGGGTACAAGTGGGCCAAAGTAGCTCCCAACATGACAAGTGTCAATTTGGGGACATGCATACATATTATTGGGACTTAGTTCATTTCCGGGGGGATTTTTTCATCATTCAGTCATCCAGTCAATCATCCATGAGTATTCACACCCATTGAGATATCCTTTGTATCGTCATGATTGTACCTGAACCCATATCCATAGCCATTTGTGTTGGTGTGTCTGGTTAGCTTGGGATATGGACTGAAGAAGCGGGTTGTCAGGCCCGTGAGAAATTCTCTAGGTGAGAGAATTGTTGGGGATTGATTTCTTGAAGGTGTTGAACGACAACTACAGTGCTCTGAGACTTCCTGTATGGCCTATTGCTGAAGCTAGGAAAGGAAGTGGGGCAGCTGAAGGACTATTGATCGGAGAAGGGGCACACTTCATGGGTGGGACAGGCATGTGGGGAATGAGGGATTGTGGGTTGTTAGTTTGAGTTGGCACCTGAGATGGAATCCTTCCTATTGTCTATGAACCTTTAGCCTGGTTAAGAATCCCTTTACCCGAGTGGAGTTTAGTCCCAGCTCGGGGGTGACTCACTGTTGAGAGTGATGAACACTGTGGTCTAAGGTTGGGAGGTTCATGGAAGGTATGCACGCAGTTGGTGATATTCTTACAAAGATAAGTGTCAATTGTGTGATAAATTTACATGTTGCATTGTTATTTATGTGCTTATTTTTATGGGTTTCTCCTATGCATGATTATAACTGTCTATATGTTTATGGGTATTTCCCATATATGCTGCATGTTTGTGTTTACTGTTATTTCAGTATGAATTTGTGCATTTATGTAAAGTATTTGTTTGTTACGTTTTATACATATGTTTCCGCAAGAGCTATGTGTGTATATAATTTAATTGCATGCAGTTAGAAAAATTATGTGGCATAGCTCAGTTGATTGTTGGGTGTGTTATAGTATGTTCCATAGAGAGAATGGAAGTGTTCTCTGGCGTAGCGTGGCCTGGCATGGTTGGTCGGGGACATTACAGATCATATGATTTAGGATTAGCTCCCTCATAATCCTTGCTTCATGCATGAATGCATGCTCTTCTTTTGGTAATATAATCAACTTCCTCCATCTAGGAGAGTCCACGCTTTCGTCTGCATCCTTACTGCCTTCTGCAAAGTGTCCCAAATCTTTTTTCCATTTCCTCTTGATTGTTGACTTCTTTATGTCTTTACTTCTTCTAGGTTTCTTCAAGATTGATTCTAATTTCGGCTTATCTTGCAGTTGTTACTTATGTAATAGCTTCCACATGAGTTGTTACCAGGGGTTGTTGATGTACTTCATCCTTTCATGTGTATTACCTGACTTGTAGTCATTGTGATAGCAATCCTTATCTTGTTCTTCCATAGGTATAGTTTCTGTTTGAACATATTATCTTCTAGGAAATAGATATGCAAGATATGTACATAAACTGTATAAACATGGTATGTACAAGAACTATGAAAAATATTGTTACCTTTAGAAGAAGAAGTTTGTTTTATCCTTCTTGGTCTTCCTTGAGGGTTCCCTTTCTTCGTCAACTGATGCTTCGTGTGTCTCCTTCCTTTTCTTTAGCTTGGGACAATGATTCTTGTAGTGACCATACTTTCGACAATTGAAGCATTGTATTTCTGACATATCTTTCTCTTGATTTGGCTTCTTCCTTGAACCAAACTTCCTTTTGTTCCTGAAATGTTTGAACTTTGTTGTGAAGGCTTGATCATCATATTTCTTTTGGGGTTTCTCTTTTGCACTGATCCTTTATTCTTCTTGTGCACAACAAGTCCAAATTTCTTAAAATGTAGGATACTCCTTCCTTGTGTTCATGCTTGCGACAAATGCATCCCATGTCTTGGAAAGACCATTGAGTACTATATTTACTAGTTCCTTCTCTGAGATGATTTCTTCAATAGCTTGTAGTTGATATCTTAACTGAGAGATCCTCACAAAGTATGATGTTATGCTACCATCATCGTTCATTTTCATGTCGTGAATCTCATTCTTCAGACTCATTACTTGTCCAATATTTCTGACTGAGAAGAGGTTTGTTAGGGCATCGTACATATTCTTAGACGAATCAAGATGGGAGATGTAGGGTATCAAGTGGTCTTTTATAGAATCCACTATGATACTCATGACATTGATGTCATTGTCTTTGAACTTCTCCATAACTGCAACGTTATGTGGTTCCTTCTCTTTTCCTTCCATGATATCCAACACTTTGTTCTTGGCAAGGATGAGATCAATCCTTGTCTTGCATGCTTTGAATTTAGAAGCCCCTTCTGGCTTGTTTTCTGACTTCATAGAGTAACTCATGTCTTTTTTGACTTGGTCAACCCTAGTTTTGACCAAAAACTCAAAATTGGTGTCTTAGCTTGCTGAGAGTACTAGGAGATGTGCTAGGCTAGGGTGCACTAGTATATCTAGAAATTAGGTCAATCCCTTCACTTAAGGTGATTTAACGAGAGGGTTAGGGTTTCTACAACTGCACCTGCTAGTAACCCTAGCGGAAATGCTTTAGTAACTGCTCCTGCTAGAAACCCTAGTAGAAGTTCTTCAACGAGCTTATTATCCTTATGGATATGCTCCCTTCTAGTGGTTAGACTGAATGAAGAAGGTGTGGGCCCATAACCTGTTAGAATATAATGGATGTGCTCGTTTAACCATAGACAATATCGCTATTGTCACCCAACCATAGGCCAAAGCCACCCCCGAGCACCTTAACCTTGACAGAGAATCGTTCTGGAAGCAAACCCTAGGCAAAACAGCCAAACAAAGGTAGTGCATCTTTCTCCAAGGATAGCGCACCAAGCAAGAGTAATAAGAGATGATCAGAGAGTCGAAACCATAAACAAGAGAGAGTCCAAGCCAAAACTGAAATATGCTAATTGCAACAGCTGCAACGACAACTCTCCTCCAGACTTGCGCACAAACTAGCCAACTGTAGTGCGCACAAGTGTTGCTTCTGTAGTTCTGAGAATCCTGGCTAGAATGAACACTGGCCTCCTATATTTATAGTATTTCTGGCAGACTACCTAGGCCGACTTCTCATTCTAGGTACTAATTCTTTAGTATATAACATTTCATTTTGCTGACTTCTTCTCTTGGAGGCTAATAACCTAATACAAGTCATTCTCTTGATCCGACTTGTCTTCTAGGGTTATTAACCAATTAATTAGGGTTTCTTCTTGCTTCCCGAAATATTCTATTCTCATCGGATTTACACGTGGAGATAAATACATCCTGTAGCTACCATAATATCAACATTTAGCACCTAGCACAATGTCACAACCAGCCATGTCGATGGAAAACGTATGAGATTTCATGTTGTACTGGTCAATTTGGAGACACACTTTTTCACAACACCCCCCACATTTCATGGAACCTCCATTGGAAATCATGATTTGAAATTTGTTGATGACACAGATATAGAAATTAGTTTCTTTGGAAATGTGGTGATGAATAAAATTATGGGTGTTTCCACTGTCAATGAGGATGATGACCTTCTAATGCTTAATGTAACCAATTATATTAAGGGTTTGGGGAGCAGAGAAACCAGTGAGAGAATTCATGGAAATGACCAGTTCTACTTCTGGGGGGTCTGAGAGTGGAGTAAGATCAGTTGGTTCAGGTGACTCAGTCACTGGATGAGCCTCGACTTCTTATTTAGAAACATCTTTAAAGATGGCCATAAAAATATTTTTTTCCTTACACTTGTAGCGAGGAAAACATTTGTCATCACAATTATAACAAAGGCCCTTGAGTTGGCGTTCAACCAGTTCTGCCCGGGTCAATTTCTAGATATTCAATGGAGTGGACAGAGGGGTGGGAGTGATTAGTTTAGGGCAGAGAATAAAATAGTGTTTTTTGGTTTGAGAAGAGACAACCTATTGTTCTTCCTTAGATCATTTAGTAGCTTTCACCCAACTCTGGGGGCAAGCCATGAGGATGTGAGAATGAATCTCATCCTTGAGGCCATTGATAAATTATTCTCAGAAAAAAACATCAGACATGCCATCCGTGCAGAAATTCAAGCGCTCAAAAGCAGCTATAAAATATTCTACAGTGCAAGATTGTCTCAACTTGTTCAAATGGCCTAAATAGTGGGTGTCAGTGTCAAAGCGTTCATAAAGCTCTACATCATATTGTGTCCAAGCCACATACCCTTGGCGTGATTTTTTTCGTGATTCCCACCATTGCCAATGTTCCTGATCTTGATGGAAAACACCATACTAGAGTTTGGACAACTCATCAATAATGTCGTACAAAGAGAAATAGTGGTCCATTTGAGTTACCCAACCGGTGGGATCTAAGTCATCAAATTTGTTCACATCCACTCAAGGAAGGAGTAGGTCACACTGAAAGGGATGGGATTGAAAAGTATGGGAATTGGAGGAAGTCTCACCTTCATGATGCAAAGGTTGGTCAGATGAGGTAAGGTGTGCAGGAATATCCAGCTTGGTGTAGATCTGGGCAGTGAAGGATTCAAGCTAGGTAGAAAGGTCTTGTTTCAGGTTTTCCATATTTTAATCTATGGAATGTAATTTTGCATTGATGTTGGTAATATTGGTACTGAGTTTACTCACTTCCTGTTAGGTCTCTGAGAAATCAAATGATAATGTATTGAGGCGGACTTCCATATCCTAGCTACGGATGTGGGCCATGATGAAAGGGGGTACCATAAAGGAGTGTGTGGGACCACTTAGAAAAAATGATTACAGGTGAAGGGTATCACGATGATTAGGGAAAAGAGGGGAATCCAATGGGGTAGATCCCAAATAATGGGCTCGAAAGGGGGTCGAGACCACAGAGAAAAAAAAAGTGGAAAATGATAGGTATTAATGAGATCATAATGAAAAGATGAGTCCAATCGGGTAGGTCTCAAATAAGGGTGTGGGTAGGTTCCAAACTTTTTTTTTACTTCTGTGGAGTTATACTCTGAACTGAATAATATTGTAGTGGTGAAATGCCCAAATTCTTAACATGAAGAAATATGTAGTAATTTCATAACCCCAATGCAGACGGCAAGGTTGCACGGCAATAGATCTTGTCGGTTCCTTTTTTGTTCTATTCTCGAGGGTTAGGGTTTGCAGGGTTCCTATAGACAAATGTTTTCCCTGTGTTATAGCTCTCTGATATACATGTGGGGTTGAACAGTAGTTCTCAACTCAATATCTCAGGGCACCAACTAAGGAGGCTAGACTATACCCTTAGTCATACTACATGATTACCCAATTACTAGAGAGTATATTCCCTAGTGTTTTTCTTGGTGGAACTATAGTAATCAGGAAATCGATCGGTTTACCTATAGAGGGCTTCAAGATATCTAGGTCAGTCTGTATATCGGTACTATATGATGCGTTGCCACTCGAAGGGATACCAACAAGGGTTACAAGGGTGGCCAGCAATGTGCACTTAAGTACCTCTGGTAGTAACAACGTGTATGCTTCCCTGACCGTGTATTTATGCGTTGAACGACAGATCTTTGCAGCTTTAAGATACCAGAATACGTCTCTACCCTAGAAAAAAATATTTACCCACAGTTTCTGCCAAAAAAAGTGCTCTAATACCACTTGTTGCGTACCAGATCTATTATATTAGCATAAAAGAGAAATACTACAGAGAATAACAGTGGAATAGCAACAAAAACATAAATACTACAGAGATTAACAACAGAGCAACAAATTATATGGAGCCACAACACCAAAATTATACTTTTATTGATAGCAAATAATGTTCACTTGCCTCTTCAAGGGGGAAACCTCCAACGGAGTAGAGATCTATTACAATAATTCTCAAGACAAAAATTCTCATGCCCTTGACTCATATTTATACTAAATATATCTACCTTAAGAACAATCTAGAGGAAGACATTCTAGAAGTGGAAGCTTCTATTAGGTCTTCTTACAGTTGACTTATTCTTCCTTATTACTAGGCCTTATTAATATTGACCTTTATTATATGGAAAATATATTATTCTAACTACATGAGGGGTTAGGGAGGTTAGGTCCCTAACAAAATCTCTGTGTACTATGTCTTTGTGTTATGGTTAATTCTCTGCATTGCTTATGATTTACTATGTGATGACTAGTTAAGATGGTACAAATAAAAAGTGGTTAGTGTAACATTGATTCACACCTCCGCCCCTTACTCCCTCCCCCCCTCTCAGTAATACTGAATATTCCAACACAGGAAGCTTGAGCAATGACAACAATTCAAGTGATGAATGAAAATCAATATAATTGAATGTTACTACAAGTTGTATATTTGGAATATTTGTCTGTGAAAATCAAGGTTTTTATTTAATGTACTCAACATATTGTCCCAATTGCATGATGGCATATTACCAATAAGTATAACAATTACATATTTGTTGCATTTTGATTATTGTGGACCTTTACGATGTCCCATTTTGTATGACAATGGGTATCTTATTCATATACAATAAACTGGGTTTCTTATTTTATTGCATTGTCCAATATTGTAAAATGTTGTGTTGCGGATTAATTCATATGTGAATGATTTACATTGTAGTGTAATTCATTGGATAATGCATTAATGCAAACATATTTTGAGATGATTAACTAAAAATTTGTAAAAAAAAACAATTAATTAAAATATATACATATTGGTGCATTGTATTATTTTGAAGCTGTGTGTTATAATATAGGAAATGATGTGTTTTTATGAGTTATATGCACTAGTTCCTATTAATTATATTGCGATTAAATTTATCATTTTAAAATATTAAGTTGCTCATGATTACAATATGCAAGCACTGATGTTTTATATATAATATACACAGAAATTCTTAATAACAAAAAATGGTGCCAATATCTCACTTCCAGTTTTCCAAATTTCACTACCTTTCAGTGCACATGGTAATATATAACCTTAAACCTTAACCTCAACCTTCTGTCCAAAAAAATGTAGTTATTCATAGGGTCGTCCGATTGTGCTATTCATGGAATTCTCCTGCATATATCGTACCATAAAATCGCTGAAGTCAGATCCAACATTCGAGATGCCACTCACGCTACTGCAAATCAACTCAAGCTCATTCTGCAAAGCTTGTTCGCTGAGATTTTCGCATATATTGTTCGCCTGATAAACTGATTGATCCTTGAACAAGTCCTTACTGTTCTCTTTGTTGAAAGTTGTATCAGCACCAAAACCATTTTGAGCAAACTCCACTCCATAGTTAAGACAAAAGTTGCCTCTATCTCATTTTGAGGACCTGTAATCCCAGCACCAAATAGAATTCTCATTAAAATCCTGAGGATGGGCAGTATTCCAGGCACACGAATATGGCTGATCACTTCGGCTGCGAATGCTTCCTCCACAAATATCGTTCCCATATTGCGACCTTGGGACTTCATGAACGAGCTCTGTATTCAGATTTCTGTTAACCTCTGTGCCATTTAAGGCTGAAGTGCCGGTCGTGAAATTAGAATCCATTAATGCTAGCAGCCCATTTGCTTTCCCCAAAACCCTATGATCGGAAATATCAAAATGGCAGTTATTGCTATTAGCCCATGTGCATTCTGCCATGGTTCGATTCATGAAGATTTGATCATAAATTCTAGTATTCATCGCAGCTCCTTGCTGAGACTCTAAGCTCAGTATCCTCCAAGAGCCAACGAAGAATATTATAGCAATCAAAGGGCCGATTACTATCAAATGAAAATCCACTTCCAGATTTCAACAGAGTCATCCAAGACACAATGGCATCATCGTTTTATATGGCAAGGAGACAGGCTACCTTAAGGCAGTTGCTATCCTATGCTTTGTCTGGACCTCTACACCTAAAATTCCACCGAAGTCAGTCCTTTCTGAAAGCCCAACTAGGGCATGGCATTAGCTGAACTCGGGCTTCCGGGAGAGAGGGAGGTAACTTGCATTCTCCCATAGTTTTATCAACGAGAGATCCCACTTAATGTATCACACCAGACTCATATGGGAAATCATAGTAGGGAGTACAAAAGCATTACATTTATATTATTTAGTGAGTCAGTAAATTGCAGGGGCAGCAGCAGAAAGCTAGGCGTCTCGACTCCTGAACCCACCTGCTCCCTTTCCTTAATCGGAGGGAAATGAAACTGTGCTAGGGCCAGGACACCACACGGCCATTTGGCCTCTGGAACTAAGTGTTGTTTCCCTTCTGCGCTCATCATACGAAAGATCTTCCTTACTCTTCCGTATCTTCCTTCCGCCTTGTGTGAACTCGACGACCTGAATTGAATTCAATGCTTACTCAGCCTATAGGTTTCATGGCGATCAATATGCAGCCTGCTTCATGGTTATCAATATGCAGCATGTTGCAGGGTTTTATGGCGATCAATATGCAGCCTGCTTCATGGTGATCAATATGCAGTCTGCTGCAGGGATCTTTAAGATTGCGATGAATTGAATTAAATTCAATGCATGTCAGCCTATAGGTTTCATGGCCATCAATATGCAGCCTGTTATATAGGTTTCATGACTATCAATATACAGCTTGTTGCAGAGTATTTAAGATCAATATACAACCTATTATATAGGTTTCATGACTATCAATATGCAACCTGTTGCAAAGTCTTTAAGACTACTACAACTAATATACTATGTATATACCACCTACTACAGTCTTAAAGACTCTCTACAGTAGGATGCATATTGATCGCCTAGGTTTCATACTGCTGGACACTGCACCCCAGACTCCGCTACCCCATGTAGACCTACATCATTCAGAGATGTCCAATTCTTGGTATGAATGAATCATGTGGGTCGCCTTGTTGAGTTCAAAGAAGCTACATGCATTCCACAAGATGTGTTATACTTGTATAAAGTGGATAGATTAAAATGATAATTTTTTATGAAAATTAATATAAATTTCTCTCTTCTGATATTTTTAACTTTTGTGTAATTATAAATTCTATATTTTAATTTTTATAATTTTAGAATGTGGTTAATTATTTTAAAATTTATATTTATAAATGTTAATAAATATAACAATATTTTAAAATTATAAATATTTTAAAATTAAATAAATTTTATCATAATTAAATATTAATATAATTTAAAAATATAAATATTTTAAAATTATATAAAAAAAATTATAAATTTATTTTTCAAAAATTAAAATAAAATATTTACACTCCATACTTCAAATGAAATATTTACTATTAATTATCATATAAAGTTTTCAATATCTTGCACATATTATGATATGTTATAAATCACTTCATATGAAATCTTTTACTTTAAAGATCACATAAATCAATGACTTACATTCTATTATTATTTTCAAATATGATATATTTACTATTAATTAACATATAAAGTTTTTAATGTCTTGTACATATTATGATATGTTCTAAATCACTTCTATGAAATTTTTACTCTTAAAAGATCACATAAATCAATGACTTACATTCTATCATTATTTTCACATCATATATGATATGAAGTGGTTTTTATTTTTATTTTCAAATTGAAATATGATATTGAAGTGTTTTTTATTATTATTCTCAAATTAAAGTGGTTTTTAACATGATATTGAGGTGATTTTTTGTTATCAAAATCAAAATGTATTGATAGACTTTAAGTGATTAATATTGAGATGGTATTTAGTATGGAGGTTTAATGGTAGATTGGTATTGAGGTGGTTTTTTATATTATTATAAAAATATAATTGATATTAAGGTGGTTTTTAATATTTGATGATGGATATATTTATTTTCATATATTATTTTTATTTTTTAATTTTAACTTATTGATTTAAGATTATGACACATTTTATTAAATTATAAAGTGGAGTTAATTTATTTAGTTTAATTATTTACAGAAACAAATAAAATATTGTAAAGTGATCTAATTTACTTAGTTCAATTATTTGCATAAACAAACAAAATATTGTAGAGTGCATCTAACTTATTCTATGCAATTATTTTCATAATCAAACAAAACATTGTGATTCATTGAATGTATTGAACTATTTTCATAATCAAACAAAACATTATGATCCATTGAATGTATAGTGAAATGACATATTGATGTGCATTTTCCTTCATCACAATATATGAATATATAAAGTATCAATACTAACTTTTATTAAAAACTAGTTATAATATACAACTATTACAAAACCATCACAATTTAGTGATCACCCTAACTAAAGTCACTATCTTCATAAATTCATTAAAATCCCATCCAAAATCTATATGAATGTAACAACCACATGATTAGATTTGAGGGACCGTTTTTAAAACTTACCACATTTTTAAACCTATTGACAATAAACAACTACAACAAAACCATCACAATCTAATTACCTTAACTCATGTCATGACTCTTATTAACTCTTTAAACCTTCATTTCTTATCATAAGATATTATATTAGTGGAATTGGTGGATGATATTTAAGCCTTCATCCATGATCACCAAATTATTAAGTACCAGTGTATATTATGAATAATGTATATTTTATTTTTCTTCCAAATTTAAATATTTTAAGTTTTCACTTAATTGTGAATATTAAATTATTAATCATATAATTATATAATTAATATAATAATAATTATTATTATTATTCATTTAAAAAATATATTTAAAATAAAATTAATAAAAATATTATTTATTTCAAAAAAAAATTAAAATAAAATTAATAAAAATATTATTTATTTAAAATTAAATATCAACATTACTTAATTTCAGAAAATAAACAAACATACTTAAATCCCTTGAGCGTAAAACTGGGGATTTCAAAGCGTTTACACATGATAGGGAAACTGAGATCCATAGAAACATTTTTTAAATGAATATTAAAAAAATAATAAAATTTTGTTAATTATATTTATTTTATTTTATTATCATTATTATTATTTTAAATAATATTTTTTTATATAATATAAAAAAAATATTTTTTATTTATAAACTCATTAATTATATTAAATTAAATATTTTATTATATATATAATATTTATTGAATATAAAGAAATGATTGTCTTTCAAGTTTTCATCCAAAATTACCTAATCACCTATTATATTGGTACAACTATCAAGTAATAAGATACTAAAAATTATTCTTTAAACTTACTAACAATTAACAACTACCACAAATTCACCATAACATAGGAACCTAGTTTAAGTCATTGTTATTATAAACTCTTTAAACTCATCTATGATCACCCCATAAAATATCATGAACTAGTGGATGGATGATGATCATACAATAAAATATTATTATAATTTAATTTATGAATATTAAGTTTTATGAGTATTAAGTTTTTTTTTTTTTTAAATAATATTATCTTAATGAAACATATGTTAAAACATTATATTCAAACATATGTTAAAACATTATATTCAAATATAAGAGGTAGAAGAGGTTGTAGTGGAGTTGTTTTTTAAAATTTTATAACACTAAATTCTTTCACAAAAGCCTCCCCTACCAGGAATTTTCATTGTAGTGCTTTTAATTTTTTTCAAATATTATATGTTCTAGTGTTCTTTTTTCCTCGAAATATTAGGTAGTTGATCTAAATTTGTTTGATAATTGACAATATTGCATTTTTAACATATGGAGTACATTGGGGCACGTGAAAAACCACATGGCTATGTTGTGAAATGGTAGGAAAATTCACATAAACCAATTGGTGAGAAGGAGAAAATCTTTTATTAAGGGATAACTATAGTTTTTTAGGTTACTATTGTTTCCTCTAAAATTTATAGGTATTTAAAAATATATGAAAATAGATACTATGGCTACCTAGAAGATATACTCTAGTTAGAATTGAAATCCTTCAAAGTTGTTTGCTTCAAGGTCTATTGGTACATGTTACAAATGAATGGATGTCATTCTGATGGAACTATTATTGAGCATGATAATGGATTTACCATTATTAATAGAAGGTTATTTGAGTTGGGTACCAAGCCTTATGCCTTATGATTTAGTGTGATGAAGTATTTTATTCATAGGTGCCAAATAAAGCAAGCTGGTCATATGTTTTATAGGTATAAGCCAAGGGAATGTTTGTAAATTCCCGAATAAGATGATAATAAATAAAATGAACAAGATGATGTAGAGGAGAATATATGTGTGTCAGATGAAGAAGTTGAAGATGATGTAGATTAGGAGCAAGTAGATGTCTTAGCTCAAGAAACTGAAGATAATTTAGATTAGAAGTAGGTAGATGTGTTAGACAAAGAAGCTAAAGAAGTTGATGATGATGTTGTTATGGCCAATCCTTTCTACAACGATTCAAATCCTAGAGATTATGATTTTGATTTTGATGAAGAACAAGAAGATTAATGAATATAATGAACTACTGAAATGTAGGAGATTATTATATCGTTTTTTACTAGTTTAATTATCTTTTATTTGATTTATGTTTTTTTATGATATATAATTGAGGATAGTATAAGGTCCATAGCACAAAAAAGGTCTCATGTGTGGTGCTTTGAAGTGTCATGAAAGTGGATATGAAACTATGTTTATTTCTATCTTTAAAGTTTTGAGAAACATAATTTTTATCGTATTGTAGCTTGTAATTGTCGGTTTTCTACTCTAATATGTCACGCACTTGGTTTTCTACTATGGAGAAGAACCATTTTTTCTTCCTTGGTTGTGTGTGTGTGTCTCATCCCCCTACACTCTTCACTCATAGTGAAAATAGAGGATTTGTATTTTTGTTATTTTTTGTTTTGTTTCAACAAGATTGTTTTGTTGGCAACCCTTTATTTATACCTCAGGAACAAAATAACAACTTCCCCGATTAATTTCAAGACTAACGCAAAATTTTCCCCCTTTTTATGAACTTCTTCGCCGCTTATTTTACCCCCAATTTTTCACTCATATAGTCAAATTTTTTTGGGTGGTTTTGCACTCATCCAATGCACTTTTTGTTTTGTGTGTGTATGTGCGGGGGGGGGGGCACTATCCTCGTTTAATGCATAAATTTCCGCTTGTTTCTACACTGTCAGCGTGGAAAAGACGTATTCTGCATTGTTCTCGAAACTGATTTTTTTGGGCATTTTTGGTTCTTTCTTGGCCCAAGTAGTACTCTTATGGGGTTCATTCATCATTTTAGGTTAATGACACTATATTGTAATGAATTATTTAAGAAATAATGTAGGTTGAGAAGAGGGCCCCTAGGGGTGCTTAATAACTACCACTTTTAGGATTTATGTTGGTTTCATTGCATCTCTCTATTTTAGTATGTTTAGGACAGAACCATATATTTTTTATATATCATTTAGATGTGCTTAATTTTCAAAATATTTGGACAAATAAACATTTCCTTTGTTGCATTAGAACTTGTCCTAGGGTTTGGGTTTTTGTGTGAAGTTTTAGTCTTTTCCTTTTCAACTTGCTAGTTATCTCTTTTATATATTTCAACCCTTTCTTGTTTTCTATTAGAGTATGTCTTTCATTTCAAATTGAAAAATATTTCAAGTTAGAGAAAATAATATATTTTTCTTCTTAGTACTTGGATTTTTTATATTGACTTTTCAGTTTGAAAGTGTTGATATTATGGTAGCTGCAGGAGGTATTTACCTCCACGTGTAAAGATGACGAGAATAGAATATTCTGGGAAGCAAGAAGAAACCCTAATTAGTTGGATAATAACCCTAGAAGATAATTCGGCTCAAGAGCATAACCTGTATTAGGTTATTAGTCTCCAAGAGAAGAAGTCGGCTAAAGGAAATATTATATACTAAGTAAATAGGCATCTAGAATGAGAAGTCAGCCCAGGCAGTTTTCCAGATTTAGTATAAATACAGGATGCCAGTCTTCATTCTGGCAGGCCTTCTTAGAACTGCAGAAGCAACACTTGTGCGCACTACAATTGGCCAGTTCGTGCACAAGTTTGGAGGAGAGTTGTCGTTGTAGCTGTTGCAGCTAATAGATTTTAGTTTTGGCTTGGACTATCTCTTGGTTATGGTTTGGACTCTCTGATCAGCTCTTTCTTGGTGCGCTATACTTGGAGAAAGGTGTGCCACCCTTTGTTTGGCTATCTAGCCTATGGTTTTCTTTTGGAATGATTCTTTGTAAAGGTTAAGGTGCTCGGGGGTGGCTTCAGCCTATGGTTGGGTGACAATAGTGATATTGTCTATGGTTAAATGAGCACATCCATTAGATTCTAATAGGTTATGGGCCCACACCTCCTTCATTCACTCTAACCACTCAAAGGGAGCATAGACATAAGGATACTAAGCTCGTTGAAGAACTGTCGTTAGGGTTTCTAGCAGGAGCAATTACTAAAGCACTGTCGCTAGGGTTATTAGTAGGTGCAGTTGCAGAAACCCTAATCCTCTCGTTGAGGCACCTTAAGTGAAGGGATTGAACTAATTTTTGGATAGACTAGTGCACCCTAGCCTAGTGCATCTCCTGGTACTCTCAACAAGACAAGACGTCATGTTTGATTTTTTGGTCAAATCTAGGGTTGATTGAGTCAAGGAAACCGTGAATTACTCTATGAAGTCAGAAAACAAGTTAGATGGGGATTCTAGCTTCATAGCGTGGAAGACAAGGATTGACCTCATCCTTGCCAAGCATAAAGTGTTGGATATTGTGAAAGGAAAGATCATGGAACCAGAGTTTGGAGAAGGAAAAGAGAAGGAACCGCAAAACATTGCAGTTATGGAGAAGTTCTAAGACAGTGACATCAATGCCATGAGTATCATAGTGGACTCTATAAAAGACCACTTGATACCCTACATCTCCCATATTGACTCATCTAAGAAGATGTATGATGCCCTAACAAACCTCTTCTCAGTCAGAAACATTGGACAAGTAATGAGTCTGAAGAATGAGCTCCGTGACATGAAGATGAATGATGATGACAACATACCATGATACTTTGTGAGGATCTCTCAGTTAAGAGATCAACTTCAAGCTATTGAAGAGATCATCTCAGAGAAGGAACTGGTAAATATAGTACTCAACGGTCTTGCCAAGACATGGGATGCATTTTCCACAAGTATGAACACAAGGAAGGAGTATTCTACATTCAAAGAAATTTGGACTTGATGTGCACAAGAAGAATCAAGGATTAGTGCAAAAGAGAAACCTCAAAATAAATACAATGATCAAGCCTTCACAGCAAGATTCAATAATTTCAGGAACAAAAGGAAGTTTGGTTCAAAGAAGAAGCCATATCAAGAGAAAGATATGTCAGAAATACAATGCTTCAACTATCAAAAGTATGGTCACTACAAGAATCATTGTCTCGAGCTGAAGAAAAGGAAGGAGACACACGAAGCATCAATTGTCGAAGAAAAAGAACCTTCAAAGAAGATTAAGGAGGATGAAACAGACTTCTTCTTCTAAGACAAGGTAAACAACACTCTTCATAGTTCTTGTACATACCATGTTTTTTGTACATATCTTGCATATCTATTTCTTAGAAGATAATATGTTCAAAGAGAAACTATATTTATGGAAGAACAACAAGATAAGGATTGCTACAATTCAGACAATACACATGAAAGGATGAAGTACATCAACAACCCCTGGTAACAATTCATGTGGAAGTTATTATCAAAATCAATCTTGAAGAAACCTAGAAGAAGTAAAGACAAAAAGAAGTCAGCAATCAAGAGGAAATTGGAAAAAGATGTGTGACACTTTAGAGAAGGCAATAAGGATGCAAACGGAAGCGTGGACTCTCCTAGATGGAGGGAGCTAATTATATTATCAAAAGAAGAACATGCATTCATGCATGAAGCAAGGATTAGGAAGGAGATAATCCTAAATTATATGATCCATTGAAAATGATGAAGTATCTATCCATGGTAGCAACCATGAAAAGCAGCACATGTTCAGTGTGACTTCTGGTTGTCCATACACATCCATGATCCTATGATGAAAGAAAGATGTTGGAATCTTCAAAGCATGGAATCTATAGAAATATCCATGAACTCAAGAGCTAAAGAGAAACATGAGGAAGAACATGAAGATTCCAAGAGAGAAAGAAAAGATAGAACAACTAGTCAGTGTATCGAGAATCAAAAGACTACCAACCTGGTATGAACTCACTAAAAGCAATCAAGCAGAGGAACTGAAAGTTTTGATGAAGAATAGTGTATGGAAGACTTATTAATGAAAGCATTGGAAGATCCAGAACTAGGGGTTCTCCCTGATGGAGGGAGAAGACTATGATGATTTCTTGTAAACCAGACATACCTCTACATGAGCCAGTATATCATCCACAATATCCATAGGTTGGAGTTTACATGTAGAGCAACCTCAAAGGCTTTGAGGTATACCAGAAAGAGACCCTTGTATGCAAATGGAAGAATATCTTGTATGGATTCAAACAACTTGGTGCAAAGCCTTCAATACACAACAGAAGTGTGGTGAAAAGATTTCTATAACAGAGATATTATATCAGAATGGTTACTCAGAAATCCAGGATGATGGATTGCTAATCCATGAAAAACTCTCATAGATATGTTCCAGTTTGAGCCCCGCCACGATGTTATGAGCTAGCAGGAAACAAAAGATGAATCCAACAATGATTTACTACATTGATCAGAGCTATATGAAGCCTTCAGAGAAAACCAGTGTTCCAGAAAGACTGAAGTACATTGAGATCAAGCATTACACTCTCCGTGATGAAGTCCAGAAAAGTGAAAGTGGTTCTCCAATAAATATCTCCACAGATGAGCAGATAAGAAGAATTTTTGGTGAAACCTCTATCCAAGATGAGAAAGTTTGTGTACTCAAGTTGGAGCTCGTGGAGACGACTCCCTTGTTGAAAAAGGAAGAGATGACTCCCAGGTTGGGAGGGAGCACTAATGTGTTATTGATTTATGGATAGTCATTTTTCAAGTTTGAAAAATGGTCCAGGATGAGAAGTTCCTTTCCAGTTTGGAAAGTGGTTTGAGATTTCTGACGGATAGGCATTTTCCAGTTCAAAAAATGGTCCAGATCGAATGATCATTTTCATAATGAAAATGGTTCGATGGATTGTTGATGTACCATAGACAACGATTCCCCTTATGGTTAACATAGGGAATGGTCTAGGACAATATCTCTTCTTGACGGTCACTCTTAGTAGTGGTCAAGAAGACTGGTTTGCCTCGTTGGACAGTCATTCTTTCGAAGCTCATAGCTGTGAGTAGTTTCAAAGAATGGTCAGTTTTGGAGGTTGGTGCAGGAGAGTCATTTCCTTTGGAAATGGTCCGGATAGTCATTCCCTAGGGCGGATTCATTCTCTCCAGACTGTACTTTGTTTAGTGCCGGAGGAATGGCCCAGATAGGTGAATGGTCCATGTTCAACAATCAAGGACAGACATTCCCTAGGGAAAATTCATTCTCTCCAGGTTGCACTTTGTTTAGTGTCGTAGGAATGGCCCGGATAGGGAATGGTCCAGGCTTAGAAATTGGGAAAGTTATTCTTCCTCGCTTGAGAAGAATAGTCCAGATATCTCATCATTGATGTTTTACCTTCTAAGGGCAGATGCTCTTCTAGATCTCACAGATGTGAGTGGAAGAATGGCCCAGATGACTCAGTTTATATCATAACAATGTTTTATGTGCAGATTGATATCAGATGATATGATTGTTATGGAGATTGTATGTCTCCAGACAGTAGATGTATAGTATTGTGGTGGATGTGTTCCCCTAATTATGACTATATGTCACTGATCAAGTATCTGTGTGCTACTTGGTGTGGTAGTGTACCACTGGATAGTAGTTGTGTACTACTATGGATAGACATAGTTGTGTTCTATTGAATGACAATGTTCTGATTGCCTTTAAGACTATCAGTAGTGTTGGAAAATGTTTAATTAGCTAGATGGATGATCAATGGACGGAGATTTCCCAGACAGAAAATGGTCCAGAACATTTATTCTTCCAAGACATATGTCCAGATTAGAAGAATGGTTCTTGTGTCACTCTCTAGAGTGAGATTAGAAGAATGGTTCTTGTGTCACTCTCTGGAGTGAGTGAATTATCCAGCATCATGTCTGATTACTTAGATGGATTATGGTTTCGAGAGATGATGCAGTTGATGACACTGATAGTGATGATGGTGCTCATGATCTAGTCATGAGATAGTCTATACGCCTATGTTGATGCTACCGAATGAATGGTATGTTTGTGCTCAAGACCATTACCTTCAATACCTCCCTAGCTAGGAGGGAGTGTTGATATTATGGTAGTTACGGAAGGTATTTACATCCACGTGTAAACCTGATGAGAATAGAATATTATGGGAAGCAAGAAGAAAACCTAATTAGTTGGCTAATAACCCTAGAAGATAAGTCGTCTCAAGAGGATAACTTGTATTAGGTTATTAGCCTCAAAGAGAAGAAGTCAGCTAAAGGAAATATTATATACTAAGTAAATAAGCACCCAGAATGAGAAGTCGGCCCAGGCAGTTTGTCAAATTTAGTATAAATACAGGAGGCTAATCTTCATTCTAGCAGGCATTCTCAGAATTGCAGAAGCAACACTTGTGCGCACTGCAGTTGGCCAATTTGTGCGCAGGTTTGGAGGAGAGTTGTCGGTGTAGCTGTTGCAGCTAGTAGATTTTGGTTTTGTCTTGAACTATCTCTTGGTTATGGTTTGGACTTGTTATCCCCGATTTCTAGGGATAACTAGGAGATCATGTATCGAGGCCCACAGGTCCTAGACATGGAGTACCGAGAGAAGGATTGACCTGAGCATGGCCCTGGAGGGCCCATCCTTCTTTTCTTCGCCAGATTTGTCCTATCAGTAGCAGCAGCATCCATCACCATTGGCTTGGACTTGCATCAGAGAAGACTCTTGCTCCATGAGGTAATTGGTCCAGGTATCATGGTATGTGTCATGTTTGATCATTATAACTTTCTTATATATGCACCAGGTTCCTTACATTTCTGACAACTGCTTGGATCTTACACTAACCCACTTGACCATTGTTGGGGGGATTAACGGGGTGCCCTAGCAAGCTTGTGTCCATGGGTTTTGGTTAGCCACCCGAGGGGATTTGAAGAGCCATCGTCCGCTCCCTCCATACAATCATTTTACATCTTATCTCCCACACATCCATCCCATTCCCCTAGTCCGGGCATTAGGATGACCTTTGAGGGGTTACACTTTGTCCTGTGGGAAGAAGGGGCTAAAGTCCCAGGGGGTAAAAGCAGCTGGTAAAAGATAAAATCCATAGGGAATAAAACCTAGAGATGCCTCGCCCAGGGATCCCTGAGAAGGCAATAAAAGGCCTCTTGATAAGAGACAAAAGGGACCCAAAGAAAAATAATAAAACAAGACCTAACCAAGAGGATGGGAGGTCTCATCGCGATCCGACCCATTATGTTCATAGGTATCTAGCGGCATGACATTGCCATTATCTGGTTACCACACCAGGGAAATGACCTTTGGTTGCATGGCCAAGGGAAAGTGGGTCTCATCACGAGCCAGCCTTATCATTTCTGTGAAAATACTAGTGGGTAACACTGCCAGCTCTGGTCACCATGCCAAGGTAGTGTCCTCTAGTCAGACCTTGAAGTAAAAAAGAAAGAAAAGGTAATAAATAAGGAAAGAATAAAGGCAATAAGGGGCTTGGAAAAAACTGCATGAATGACAGGTACAACTCGCCTCCTACAAAGGCACCCACGAACAATACCTTCCCCTGGTCTTCACTATGACTAGACGTCCTTAAACCATATCACTTCATGTTACATGGCTTGAATAATCTTCTTTGGAAACTCTCTTCTTCTTGTGGATGCTAGCCCAATAGGTTATTCTGTCTCTTTCTTCAACTTTGTATAATAGGTCAGTGTAATGTCTTTGAGCTATTATATGATATGCTAGGGGTTTTATGCATGTATTTGATAAATTTAATGATGAGATATGATTTACATTGCTATGATCCCAAGGACTAATGAGCCCATGGAGGACGAAGTTTTTGATGTGCAGGACCATGCCCGACAGACAGGTACCAGTGGACCAGTACACATGGGGAGATGATTAGCTCGGACCTCCATGGGGCTGAAGAGCCCATCAGATGGTTGTTGGGATGGCAAAGGCGGGACAACGTTATGATGAGCCTTTGCACATGAAGAAAGAAGGAAGTTCCACCCATGACACTTTGGCTGAGCCCGACCTAAGGGGGATCACCCACTTCAGATGGAACGTTTGCCCCTTGATGGACAGGACGTCACCTAGGAGATCTGGACATTATCTTGAGCATGTGGCAGCGTGATGAGGTTATTGGCACGTGTGACAACTTGGAGGAGCCCTAGAAGGGCTAACGCCTGACTTCTGGATGCTGGATATGCCCAAAAAGGGTCAACGTCTCCCTCAGAAGGGCTTGACGTCCCACTTTTTGCTCTTTTTATGTCATTTATCTAGCATTTAATGTAAAAACAGTGTAAATTTTGTAGTCAGCCTTGTCGGTTGTTTTAATGATCTATTTTGTAATTGAAAGGTCATGGATTGATATATATTGAGGATGTTTTTCCCTCATTTTAACATAATAGAACTCACTCTCTTGTGAGATACTATCTTTTAGCCTTTGTTTGGTATTTTTGGTGTTTCAAGTGAGGCGCAACTCTTCTTGGAGGATTTCTCTTGGCATATATGGTGTTTCTCTCAAGGAAGGTTTACAACTAGGGTTTGATTATGCATTCTTCATGATATGTAAGTGAATTTTTCACGCAAAACTTCTTAAGTGAATGGTTGTAGGCTTAATTTCTTACATTTGCTATTATATTGCTGAAACTTGAAACCCTAGGTAGCAAGCACACAAGTAGGTCATTGCTATATGTCCCCTTGTTTGAGAAATAGTTTTAGCCATTGAAGAAGGAAGATATAGCCTAGCCATTGCTACACTTTTTCTCCCTTTTTCTGAGCTAGCGTTGAAGTTATAGGTTGAAAAGAGGAGATGTCCTAGGCCTAGTTAGACTACACCTAGGGTTTTCTCCTCCTAGGGTTTGAAGGCTTTGCCTTTGCAACACCTTCTCACTTAAATTTGTGCTTTGAAGCTAGCCATTTTGCCAAGAGCTTTTAGAGAAGGAGGAAGGAGCACGAGGCCTTGTTTAAGCAACACCGGAGTGAGCCTCCTTCCCCTAGGGTTTTGATTCTAGGGCCCTGCCATTGCAGCACCTTGGAACCCTACCTTCTAGTCTCTAAGTTTAAGTCCTCCAAAGATATTTTGCCCTTGCTTTGACTCCATTTACCCTAAGGCACTAGTGATTTCTCCAACGTTGAGCCTGTAGTGCACAAAATTATCTTTCAAACTTTAAATCTTTGAAACCCTAACTAACCCTAATGCTACTAACCTAGGCTGACATCATACCTGACGTGACAACCCTTTGACTATTAAATAAGCAATTAAATTGATGACGTTAAGCATTTATTGAACAATTATTGATTGAAAATACTGTTGGCTTGGTCATTTTTGTAAACATTGATGAATTGGTGATCTTACATAGGCTATTGAGTAGAACGTTGGCTTCATCTTGTCTATTACATTGCTTATTAATTGAAATCAGATAGTTAAGAAGTACTAACCCTTTGAGTTATAGCCTGCAAATATTGTATTGCATTGTTATCATCTTGTTCCAGGCAGGTGTTTTCAACAGAGACTTCACTTCTTTATTGGCTGATTAGCCGGATTATCTGATACTGGTGGTAACCTATGAGGAGGGAGAACCTTAGCTCTTGACATTTTATTTATTGCCTCTTCAAACCGCAGGTTATCGGGGACGTCTCCCCTGGGTTAACCTCCCTAAATAGAAAGAACCTCCCCATCGAGGTCACATTGGGTGGGAAAGGTTCTTGTTACACCAGTTTGTCCGCTATCCCATAGCCTGTGACCTAAAAAATACAAACTGTGCAATAACATTTTGGCACCGCTGCCAGGGAACACTGAGTCAATCTTCCTCAACGACAAATCTTTTGGTAAGACTTGCCTCTAAATGCCTTATTCTTACAAGCTTACCTGGCGACTCCACTAGGGTGTTATTCCCCTTTTTCTTTGATAGTTTCAAGAAAATTATATGGCGACTCCACTGATGACAAAGCCAACAATGACTTCAAAATGGGATCCTAGGAACTACAAGCCATTGGACATGAGAAAAATCCCAGGATTCCCAAGACAAATGCCCCGGATATCCAAAGGATGGCTCCCTAGATTCACTGGTAGCGATGGGGAAAGAGCTGACTTTCACATGAGAAATTTTTATTCTTATTTTGGACTCCATCCTGTTGATGATGATGCCGAAGATGTAGTGATGAAAATTTTTCCCACCACTCTTCACGGGAATGCTAAAAAATGGTATGATAATCTTCCCGATGCTAGCATCACCTCCATGAACTAGCTGGAAGAAGTTTTTCTCAAGGAATGGGGCATAAGTTTGGAATACATCTCAGTACTGATAAAAATATTCAAGCATATGAAACAAACTGAGAATGAAACTCTATTTAACTTCCAGAGCAGGTTTGAGGGCACTCTATATCACATTCCTGCAAGCCATCGTCCTGAAGAAGAGTATATTGTCCATCTATATACCCATGCGATCTTGGCACACTTAGGTTTTCCCCTCAGTAAAAGGGCCCCAAGAACGCTCAATGAAGCTTATGGCATGGCTAAAGGAATTAAACGAAACATATCCTTATCCAGGATAAAGGACCTCTTCACCTCGAGTACTCTCAGTATGGAAAGTTTGTATTCCCATGAAAACCTTGTTGATGATTTCCAAGAAGAAGGGAAACAAACCATCATTCAAATTGGGATGGTTGAAGACATAGCTGAGGAGATGGAACCTAAGCAAAATGTTGAAGTATCAATGTGTGCCCCTCCCTCTGATGAAGCAATCCTTGAGCCCTTTTCTCCTGCACAACAAAAATAAAATGAGGTTAGTTGTGTTCCATTTCAGGACTTCGATAACACCTTGTCACATGGTTCAGATGAAGGAGGAACGGGATTCCCCAAAGTATTTGATCTTCCGAGCTGCACAACTAAAGAAGAATGGGTAATACATGAGGATGAAACAATGACACATGCTGAAAACACCGAGTTCCTCGAAGTCCCTGCACAAAGAGAAACAACAAGTTACCCTCCTCCCTTAGTTTTTGATAAAGCTTTATCTTATGATGAAGAAAATGAGGAGGAGAAGAATGAATTTTCAAACCCTGCATGTTATGACACAGATAGTGACACTATTGATAACATTGATGAGTTCATACATGTTGGGATACGTAGGTGGGATATAGTTGGTTATGACCTAGATCCCATCTATGACACTGAGAGTCATTTCCAGTTGTTGCCCTTGCAATTGTCACAACAGATTACTTCTGACCAATGGCAACAAGGAGTTGACATTTTTACCCGTACTTTTCAAAAAACCAAGGATGACCTAATACCTTATTCTCCTGATGATTTCCAGTCTTACCTTGAGATTTTTGATGAGTACCCTTCTGAGCACTTGGACTCTTTTCATGAAGATGATTGCCAACCACCACTGTGCTCAAATTTTGATACAAGTAAGGACATCGTTTTCCTAAAGAAGGTTTCTCATGACTTTTTGTTCCAGCCACCTGTTATTACTTTACCATGCTTTTCCATTAAAGATGTAGTTGGGAAGTACATTTTTTATGTTGAGTTTCCTCTTAGGCAAGCCTTAAACTCCAGGGTTTGGTTGAATACTGCAAGTTTGAGTAAGTTGTCCCAGTTTTTCAACATTCCCTTGGTAGTTTGTTAGTCATCTACTAGGTCTTTGTCGATCCCTTCCTTGACTTCAGAGCATGAGGATGCCCTAGGCAGCCAGTTTGCAGGCCCTTTGAGTTAGTTTTCTGAACCTTGCTCTCCTCATGGCCCTTTCTTGAAGTGGATTGAGTACTTTCCTCAGAGATTGACTTGGGAGGATTTTATCCCTCCCACTCGCCTCCATGAGTTAAAACTTGAGATCTCCGACGATATGATATATGTTCTAACCCATGTCATTTTTGTTCTTGATTTATCGCTATTTTGGTTTATGATGAAGCATAAAGGCAGGTATTGGGGTACATTGTTGGATTGGTTACACTGGTCATTTGACTACATCGAGCATCCAACCAACAAATGAGTATAAGTAGGTAGGCATTTTTCGTGTATTATACCATCTGCATTTCATGTTTGTTTCCTCATATGCATTTTGATTGCTTTATTTCATATGTATACATGTTATATTTTTGCGGGGTGGAAATACCACCCCACCTTTGTTGCTGATGCACCTTTTCGAGTGTGAGCAGGTCTGCAGGTTTATGCCAGAGATGCTGAGGTTCTCATGCGCTCTACGGTGAGCACATGTCCCCGAGTTGGAGCCAGATGTTATCCCCAATTTCTAGGGATAACTAGGAGATCATGTATCAAGGCCCATAGGTCCTAGACATGGAGTACCGAGAGCAGGATTGACCTGAGCATGGCCCTGGAGGGCCCATCCTTCTTTTCTTCACCAGATTTGTCCTGTCAGCAGCAGCAGCATCCATCACCATCAGCTTGGACTTGAATCAGAGAAGACTCTTGCTCCATGAGGTAATTGTTCCAGGTATCATGGTATGTGTCATGTTTGATCATTATAACTTTCTTATATATGCACCAGGTTCCTTACATTTCTGACAACTGCTTGGATCTTACACTAACCCACTTGACCATTATTGGGGGGATTAATGGGGTGCCCTAGCAAGCTTGTGTCCATGGGTTTTGGTTAGCCACCAGGGGGGATTTGAAGAGCCATCGTTCGCTCCCACCATACAATCATTTTACATCTTATCTCCCATACATCCATCCCATTCCCCTAGTCGGGGCATTAGGATGACCTTTGAGGGGTTACACTTTGTCCTGTGGGAAGAAGGGGCTAAAGGCCCAAGGGGTAAAAGCAGCTGGTAAAAGATAAAATCCATAGGGAATAAAACCTAGAGATGCCTCGCCCAGGGATCCCTGAGAAGGCAATAAAAGGCCTCTCGATAAGAAACAAAAGGGACCCAAAGAAAAATAATAAAACAAGACCTAACCAAGAGGATGGGAGGTCTCATCGTGATCTGGCCCATTATGTTCATAGGTATCTAGTGGTATGACATTGCCATTATCTGGTTACCACGCCAAGGCAATGACCTTTGGTTGCATGGCCAAGGGAAAGGGGGTCTCATCATGANGAGCCAGCCTTATCATTTCTATGAAAATATAGTGGGTAACACTGTCAGCTCTGGTCACCATGCCAAGGCAGTGTCCTCTGGTCAAACCTTGAAGTAAAAAATAAATAAAAGGTAATAAATAAGGAAATAATAAAGGCAATAAGGGGCTTGGAAAAAACTACATCAATGACAGGTACATCTTGCCTCCTACAAAGGCACCCACGGACAATACCTTCCCCTGGTCTTCACTATGACTAGACGTCCTTAAACCATATCACTTCATGTTACATGGCTTGAATAATATTCTTTGGAAACTCTCTTCTTCTTGTGGATGCTGGCCCAATAGGTTATTTTGTCTCTTTCTTCAACTTTGTATAGTAGGTCAGTGTAATGTCTTTGAGCTATTAGATGATATGCTAGGGGTTTTATGCATGTATTTGATAAATTTAATGATGAGATATGATTGACATTGCTATGATCCCAAGGACTAATGAGCCCATGGAGGAGGAAGTTTTTGATGTGCAGGACCATGCCCGACGGACAGGTACCGGTGGACCGGTACACATGGGGAGATGATTAGCTCGGACCTCCATGGGGCTGAAGAGCCCATCAGACGGTTATTGGGATGGCAGAGACAGGACAACGTTATGATGAGCCTTTGCACATGAAGAAAGAAGGACGTTCCACCCAGGACACTTTGGCTGAGCCTGGCCTAAGGGGGATCACCCACTTCAGATGGAACGTTTTCCCCTTGATGGACAGGACGTCACCTAGGAGAGTTGGACGTTATCTTGAGCATGTGGCAGCGTGATGAGGTTATTGGCACGTTTGACAGCTTGGAGGAGCCCTAGAAGGGCTAACGTCTGACTTCTGGATGATGGATATGCCCAAAAAGGGCCAACGTCTCCCTCAGAAGGGCTTGAAGTCCCACTTTTTTCTCATTTTATGTCATTTATCTAGCATTTAATGTAAAAATAGTGTAAATTTTGTAGTCATCCTTGTCAGCTGTTTTAATGACCTATTTTGTAATTGAAAGGTCATGGATTGATATATATTGAGGATGTTTTTCCCTCATTTTAACATAACAGAACTCACTCTCTTGTGAGATACTATCTTTTAGCCTTTGTTTGGTATTTTTGGTGTTTTAAGTGAGGCGCAACTCTTCTTGGAGGATTTCTCTTGCCATATATGGTGTTTCTCTCAAGGAAGGTTTACAACTAGGGTTTGATTATGCATTCTTCATGATATGTAAGTGAATTTTTCATGCAAAACTTCTTAAGTGAATGGTTGTAGGCTTAACTTCTTACATTTGCTATTATATTGCTGAATCTTGAAACCCTAGGTAGCAAGCACAAAAGTAGGTCATTGCTATATGTCCCCTTGTTTGAGAAATAGTTTTAGCCATTGAAGAAGGAAGATATAGCCTAGTCATTGCTACACTTTTTCTCCCTTTTTTTGAGCTAGTTGAAGTTATAGATTGAAAAGAGGAGACGTCCTAGGCCTAGTTAGACTACACCTACAGTTTTCTCCTCCTAGGGTTTGAAGGCCTTGCCTTTGCAACACCTTCTCCCTTAAATTTGTGCTTTGAAGCTAGCCATTTTGCCAAGAGCTTTTAGAGAAGGAGGAAGGAGCACGAGGCCTTGCTTAAGCAACACCGAAGTGAGCCTCCTTCCCCTAGGGTTTTGATTCTAGGGCCCTGCCATTGCAGCACCTTGGAACCCTACCTTCTAGTCTCTAAGTTTAAGTCCTCTAGAGATCTTTTTCCCTTGCTTTGACTCCATTTACCCTAAGGCACTAGTGATTTCTCCAACGTTGAGCCTGTAGTGCACAAAATTATCTTTCAAACTTTAAATCTTTGAAACCCTAACTAACCCTAATGCTACTAACCTAGGCTGACGTCATACCTGATGCGGCAACCCTTTGACTATCAAATAAGCAATTAAATTGATGACGTAAAGCATTTATTGAACAATTATTGATTGAAAATACTGTTGGCTTGGTCATTTTTGTAAACATTGATGAATTGGTGATCTTATATAGGCTATTTAGCAGAACGTTGACTTCATCTTGTCTATTACATTGCTTATTAATTGAAATCAGATAGTTAAGAAGTACTAACCCTTTGAGTTATAGCCTGCAAATATTGTATTGCATTGTTATCATCTTGTTCCAGGCAAGTGTTTTCAATAGGGACTTCACATCTTTATTGGTTGATTAGCCGGATTATCTGATACTGGTGGTAACCTGCGAGGAGGGAGAACCTTAACTCTTGACCTTTTATTTATTGCCTCTTCAAACCGCAGGTTACCGGGGACGTCTCCCCTGGGTTAACCTCCCTAAACAAAGGGAACCTCCCCATCAAGGTGACATTGGGTGGGAAAGGTTCCTGTTATGCCACTTTGTTCGCTATCCCATAGCCTGTGACCTAAAAAATACAAACTGTGCGATAACAAGAGTCTCTGATCAGCTCTTGCTTGGTGCGCTATCCTTGGAGAAAGGTGTGCCACCCTTTGTTTGACTATCTAGCCTAGGGTTTTCTTCCGAAATGATTCTCTGTCAAGGTTAAGGTGCTCGGGGGTGGATTTGGCCTATGGTTGGGTGAAAATAGTGATATTGTCTATGGTTAAACGAGCACATCCATTAGATTTTTACAGAAAGAACATGCTTATTTATCCCTAGTTCTTAGTTTGGTTGAAGTAGAAGATTTTGTTTATAGATTTGAATTGTTTCATGCTTCTTTCTCCTCTGAAAGTTCACTAAGATAAAGAAAAAGTTTATTGTACTTGAATAATTGTATTAGTAGTTAGCTTGTATTTCAATTTTATATCTCATATATTATAAATACTTTTATTTATAAGAATTGTCTTTTGAAGTTGATCACACCACTTGTGCACCCACTTGACACCTTAGTCATATTCTTAGTTCATGAACCCAAGTTCATCCTTAAAATAATTTGCTTAATTTAACACACTAAATCTTTCCTTGGGGCCCAAAAAAATCTTGTATTTAAGTTAGGGTTGTGGGGATATGCATCCAAACAATTCACCAAAACCATTTCACATCTAAAACAGTGGTTGACTTTTAGGGAACTTGAAATTATTTCTATCATATACAATCAAGTACCATTTAGAAATAGGTGTGATATTTGGAGTGGATAATGTTCGACAACACAGGTATTCCAACAGAGGACGAACACCTTCAATAACCACTCACATAACCAGATCAAAGATCAACACACCGATGTTTTCACGTGGTAAAACCCCTACGGGGAAACATCCACGACCCCAGCCAACACGGCCACTTGGAGCAATTTATTAATGCAAAGAAAAAGATTACAGAGAGATTTTACAAGAGAGTTTCTCACAATCAATCATCGGCAAATGACCCTCCATGCTC
>JASDQU010736900.1:225055-286434 GCA_032191745.1 Picea mariana
CCCTTGTTTAGTGCATAAATTGCCGCTTGTTTCTACACTGTCAGCGTGGAAAAGAGGTATTCTGCATTGTTCTCGAAACTGATTTTTTTTGGCATTTTTGGTTTTTTCTTGGCCCGAGTAGTGCTCTTATGGGTTTCATTCATCCTTTTAGGTTAATGACACTATATTGTAATGAATTATTTAAGAAATAGTGTAGGTTGAGAAAAGGGCCCCTAGGGGTGCTTAATAACTACCACTTTTAGGATTTATGTTGGTTTCATTGCATCTCTCTATTTCAGTATGATTAGGACAGAACCATATATTTTTTATATATCATTTAGATGTGCTTAATTTTCAAAACATTTGGACAAATACACGTTTCCTTTGTTGCATTAGAACTTTTCCTAGGGTTTGGGTTTTTGTGTGAAGTTTTAGTCTTTTCCTTTTCAACTTACTAGTTATCTCTTTTATAGATTTCAACCCTTGCTTGTTTTCTATTAAAGTATGTATTTCATTTCAAATTGAAAAATATTTCAAGTTAGAGAAAATAATCTATTTTTCTTCTTAGTACTTGGCTTTTTTATATTGACTTTTCAGTTTGAAAGTGTTGATATTATGGTAGCTGCGGAAGGTATTTACCTCCACGTGTAAACCTGACGAGAATAGAATATTCTAGGAAGCAAGAAGAAACCCTAATTAGTTGGCTAATAACCCTAGAAGATAATTCGGCTCAAGAGGATAACTTGTATTAGGTCATTAGCCTCCAAGAGAAGAAGTCAGCTAAAGGAAATATTATATACTAAGTAAATAGGCACCCAGAATGAGAAGTTGGTCGAGGCAGTTTGCCAGATTTAGTATAAATACAGGAGACCAGTCTTCATTCTGGCAGGCATTCTTAGAACTGCAGAAGCAACACTTGTGCGTACTGCAATTGGCCAGTTTGTGCACAAGTTTGGAGGAGAGTTGTCGTTGTAGCTGTTGCAGCTAGTAGATTTTAAGTTTTGGCTTGAACTATCTCTTCGTTATGGTTTGGACTCTCTGATCAACTCTTTCTTGGTGCACTATCCTTGGAGAAAGGTGCGCCACCCTTTGTTTGGCCATCTAGCCTATGGTTTTCTTCCGGAATGATTATTTGTCAAGGTTAAGGTGCTCGGGGGTGGCTTCGGCCTATGGTTGGGTGACAATAGTGATATTGTCTATGGTTAAATGAGCACATCCATTAGATTCTAACAGGTTATGGGCCCACACCTCCTTCATTCAGTCTAACCACTGGAAGGGAGCATAGCCATAAGGATACTAAGCTCGTTGAAGAACTGTCACTAGGGTTTCTAGCAGGAGCAGTTACTAAAGCACTGTCACTAGGGTTACTAGCAGGTGCAGTTGAAGAAACCCTAATCCTCTCGTTGAGGCACCTTAAGTGAAGGGATTGACCTAATTTTCGGATAGACTAGTGCGCCCTAGCCTAGCGCATCTCCCGGTACTCTCAATAAGCCAAGACGTCAAGTTTGAGTTTTTGGTCAAATCTAGGGTTGACCGAGTCAAGGCAACCATGAATTACTCTATGAAGTCAGAAAACAAGTTAGATGGGGCTTCTAGCTTCAGAGCGTGGAAGACAAGGATTGACCTCATCCTTGCCAAGCATAAAGTGCTGGATATTGTGAAAGGAAAGATCGTGGAACTAGAGTTTGAAGAAGGAAAAGAGAAGGAACCACAAAACGTTGCAGTTATGGAGAAGTTCTAAGACAGTGACATCAATGCCATGAGTATCATAGTGGACTCTATAAAATACCACTTGATACCCTACATCTCCCATATTGACTCATCTAAGAAGATGTATGATGCCCTAACAAACCTCTTCTCAGTCAGAAACATTGGACAAGTAATGAGTCTGAAGAATGAGCTCCGTGACATGAAGATGAATGATGATGACAACATAACATCATACTTTATGAGGATCTCTCGGTTAAGAGATCAACTACAAGCTATTGAAGAGATCATCTCAGAGAAGGAACTCGTAAATATAGTACTCAACAGTCTTCTTAAGACATGAGATGCATTTGCCACAAGTATGAACACAAGGAAGGAGTATCCTACATTCGAAGAACTTTGGACTTGATGTGCACAAGAAGAATCAACGATTAGTGAAAAAGAGAAACCTCAAAATAAATACGATGATCAAGCCTTCACAGCAAGATTGAAGAATTTCAGGAACAAAAGGAAGTTTGGTTCAAAGAAGAAGCCATATCAAGAGAAAGATATGTCAGAAATACAATGCTTCAACTGTCGAAAGTATGGTCACTACAAGAATCATTGTCCCGAGCTGAAGAAAAGGAAGGAGACACACGAAGCATCAATTGTCGAAGAAAAGGAACCTTCAAAGAAGATTAAGGAGGATGAAACAGATTTCTTCTTCTAAGACAAGGTAAACAACACTCTTCATAGTTCTTGTACATACCATGTTTTTTGTACATATCTTGCATATCTATTTCTTAGAAGATAATATGTTCAAAGAGAAACTATATTTATGGAAGAACAACAAGATAAGGATTGCTACAATTCAAACAATACACATGAAAGGATGAAGTACATCAACAAACCTTGGTAACAATTCATGTGGAAGTTATTATTAGAATCAATCTTGAAGAAACCTAGAAGAAGTAAAGACGAAAAGAAGTCAGCAATCAAGAGGAAATTGGAAAAATATTTGTGACACTTTGTAGAAGGCAATAAGGATGCAAACGGAAGCGTGGACTCTCCTAGATGGAAGTAGATGATTATATTATCAAAATAATAACATGCATTCATGCATGAAGCAAGGATTAGGAGGGAGCTAATCCCAAATTATATGATCCATTGAAAATGATGAAGTATCTATCCATGGTAGCAACCATGAAAAGCAACACATGTTCAGTGTGACTTTAGAAGAAGTCTTCTTCGAAAAGAAGCCTTAAAGTAATCCCTAGTTGTCCATCCACATCCATGATCCTATGATGAAAGAAAGAAGTTGGAATCTTCAAAGCATGGAATCTATAGAAAACCCCATGAACTCAAGAGCTAAAGAGAAACATGAGGAAGAACATGAAGATTCCGAGAGAGAAAGAAAAGACAGAACAACTAGTTAGTGTATCGAGAATCACAAGACTACCAACCTAGTATAAACTCACTAAAAGCAATCAAGCAGAGGAACTGGAAGTTGTGATGAAGAACAGTGTATGGAAGACTTATGAATGAAAGCATTGGAAGATCCAGAACTAGAGGTTCTCCCAGATGGAGGGAGAAGACTATGATGATTTCTTGTAAACCAGACATATCTCTACATGAGCCAGTATATCGTCTGCAATATCCATAGGTTGGAGTTTACATGTAGAGCAACCTCAAAGGCTTTGAGGTATACCAGAAAGAGACCCTTGTATGCAGATGGAAGAAGATCTTGTATGGATTCAAACAACTTGGTGCAAAGCCTTCAATACACAACAGAAGCGTGGTGAAATTTTTTTTATAACAGAGATATTATATCAGAATGGTTACTCAGAAATCCAGGATGATGGATTGCTAATCCATGACAAACTCTCATAGATATGTTCCAGTTTGAGCCTCGCCACGATGTTATGAGCTAGCAGGAAACAAAAGATGAATCCAACAATGATATACTACATTGATCAGAGCTATATGAAGCCTTAAGAGAAAACCAATGTTCCAGAAAGACTGAAGTACATTGAGATCAAGAATTACACTCTCTGTGATGAAGTCCAGAAAAGTGAAAGTGGTTCTCCAATATATATCTCCACAGATGAGCAAATAAGAATACTTTTTGGTGAAGCCTCTGTCCAAGATGAAAAATTTTGTTTACTCAAGTTGGAGCTCGTGGAGATGACTCCCAGGTTGGGAGGGAGCACTGATGTGTTATTGAGTAATAAAGGTATGTGTTTCCACTATTTCAGATATATATTTAGATGGAACATTTAAATATGTAGAGTATAAATATATTATAAAATGTTATGGTATACATCATATCAAAATTTTCATATATTATATCGAAATTTTAAATAAATAATGATTGGATGTAGATATTTATAGTTTAGTTTAATAAAAAAATTCATTATTAATTAGATGTTATTTAAAAAAAGACTAATCATATAGATAATCAACTTTAACATTATTTTTAGATAGAAAATAAGTATTTATTTTAAATTCTTACTTATATTTATTAATTTCTAAAAAAAATTTAACCATATATTTATCTATCAGATTGTAATTTTTTTTCTTGAGAATATTTCTATTTTATTTTACATGTTTTTAATAAATTGTTAAATCATCAATAAAATAAAATAAATATCTCTAATGTGATACTTTAAAAATGAGAACATCCTTAAATAATTTGGACATTTTTATTATCCGTTTAAGGGCATGCTAGGTATATCAAATTACCAAACACAAAGGATTGATTGGTAAACCATTAAATACTTGTTTACTGTAGTTAAGACAATTCATTCTCCTATAATATGCAATCAACAGTTAAGGCGGGCACTATCCACCCGCCTGGAGATTCTTTAAGAATCTGTCAACCAAATGCTTATGGACATCAATGAAGTATGGTCATCCCACCACCACCCGCTTGTGCACATATTTTGGTAGCTAAAACTTTTGGCGACCCCATCCAACATTCATGTTGAGAAACTGTCATTAACCCACCAGGTTGTGTTATCACGAATCACATTACGAAAGGAATGAGATCTCCCAAATGGATCACCTCCCAAGACATGGTCTCTCGTATTTGAATTTTGAATTTAGAAGGTATCGAGCAGTGAGCTCCATGAATCACCCACAGACCGGCCTTCCTAGTTTGTTTCTTATTTTTGAGCTATCCTGCAACTATAGGAAATTACCCACTTAATACATGCATGAAATGAATGGATGTTTTTCCTAGGCACGAGCACTACAACAAGGCACCACTCCACCTATCGGTGAATGCAACAGTAAGAGGTTTGTATTTCGAGTTATGTCAGTTGTTTTTGATATTCCATTATTGTTTTAATTTTTTCGTTTTTCTTGCAACTATTGGCATTCCCATTGCAAGTTTGTACACAGTGCCTGTACGAATGGTTGTTATGATGAAAATCACTCTACGGCATGGGTTAAACCACAACAAACGGAAATGACTACATAAATCAACTCTAATATCAGGTATTCTATATAATCAAATATGCTAACAATACAGGATAAAGAGCTTGCCTCGTCTAGACATTCGATGAAGTCCATCGTTGAGCACTTGACTCAAAGCAATACACTTGCAACTTGTCCTCAACAACCAAGATACGCAAGCATATGGTCATAATATATAAATTTATCACATTCTATAGCATAATCCATCAATATTCATAACAAATATGCCCATGGAACAACAATTCAAATATTTGCAAGACATTAATTGGACGAGAAAAGAGTATTTAAAATGTAATCAACAGAAGTGTATGAATGACAAACTTTCGTGCCGACACGTTCGGAACCGAGAAACTAAGTCTCTTCCAGTTGGGCCTCCACCACTTCAATTCTCCACCAAAGGCAAGCTCATATAAGAGAGACAATGAGGTTCTCCATCAAATAGGGAAGAGCTTGGGGGTTGAACAATGTGTTCAGACTTAAAAGGACAAAGGGATGCAGACTCAATATGAAGTGAATAATTTCTCAAGAGTAACTTTGCTCTCAAAGTTGAATTCTTCTCTCCGTTTCCACAGCTTGGATATGGCCCATTTATAGCCTTCAAATGGAATTGAAGGGCCAAGTCGAAATGTTTTCAGTATATGGAAGGTCAAGGATCATGGATCTCGTGACGTGACATGGAAACCCGACACCATTTTTTTAATTTTGAGCACAAAACCCAATGTACTCGAGTTGTAATGGTGCAACCTACGTATATGCATGTTGTATAGTTGTTAGGGTGTGTATATGTGAAAAAAATACAATTTTTAGCTCTAGGAACTGCAAAAAGGGACTTCAAGTCTGCATCGGGAAATGGAAAAAGGCCCTCTGAGCAAGTTTTCATATGGTGGGGAAAATATTTATATAATAGATGCACCCTAATGTGTGAGTTCATAGGAGTATCTTCGATGGACGAAATATATTATAATTCCCAGAAGTGGAGTAATGGAGATCCAACTGGACGAACTAGTTTCTCATAAGAATATTACAATCCATACTGACTTTATGCACATGGCTGCCAATTTGAATTACACTGCAAATCTATGTGAAAATATACCAAACAACTGTCCATGGCCATGAATAGGCAATACAAGAGTAGATACATGCCATAGGTTTTCATAGTCACGAACAAGGCCTAGTGGAAACTAGTCTCAAAATCAATCTAAAGATGTTTGTATACAATGGAGTACAATTTGATCTCCCATGATCACTAAGTTCATATAATTAATGGTCCAATGAAAGATAGTAACAACTCAAGAAAGTTGCGGCTATGAATTGATGTCTTCAAGTCTTCTACACGAACTGCCAAAGGTGTAAGTCTACATTATGTGAATAAAGGAGTTGAGGTCGAACACAATGAGACTTCGTTTGATTATCGTTCATTAAGGTATACCATTAACAAACACAAGACAACCTACCGATAATGAAAGTAGGTATCAAGGAACCGAGTACATTATTACAAGTGTGAATAAAGGTGTTGAGGTCGAACACTTGAAGAATCCATCGATTAGGAGGAATTGATGTATTTCCAATTGTCGATGGTGAGAGAACCTGCCACTGATTACTGCAAGCCTCTAGGTACTCATAGGACTCTAGGTATCGTTTCCATAATAGATGGGTTGAAGTCGATGGAAGGAGACCCACTGAAAGGAGAGCATTAAGGCATCTCTCATCATTCAACATGAGGTACAAAGCAGAAGCTTGATGATTTGGAGGAACTCGGACGAAGAACATGTTCACGAACCAATGACCTTGTGCGTATTTTGCATGCACCAGATGCAAGTAGTGCATGAAAAAGACCCTCTTAATAGCAGACAATGAGGAAAAATACTGAAAAAGGTGAGGACACCACCAATAAGGCTAATGGAATCCAAGACATTTCACGAATCTCAATGTGTGAATATATTTATTTTCTTCCAACACAAGGGAAATCCTCCAGTTAGTGACTAATGATGAAATGTTGATTGTTGGGTTCAAGGTTACCTGCCCATAATGAAGTAGGACTAGGGTGCACAATATGACTACAACTTCATGTAACTCTGAGACACACTAAGTGTATGGCGTACATGCAAATTCAAGAGATTTGAGAAATGGATGACATAGGTTGATAAACATCCTTTGAACAAGGGAATGAGACATATGGATGAGTCTGGTAGCATAGACTCATTGATGAAACTTTGTGATGCAGGAGGAACTCAAACTCTTCATAGGGATTGGAAGAGTAACCAGACGGGGGAGTAAACTCTTAGTAATGAGCTCGGTTTCCTAAGATCATGCTAAACCCAAAATTTTGATGACAAGTGGACTCAAAATTTTGTGCTACGTTCAAAGGCAACACGACTGCTGCCAACATAAGATAATATTCTTTTATCGCCCGTCTTTTTTTTTTTCATAGTCAAATGAATTTTATGATACAGAGGAGGAAATGAGTGTCGCTAGTAAGCAACTAGTTCCAACAGTGGAACATACCTAAGCTCAATGCAAGAAGGTGCATGTAGGATATGGACACTCGGGGGAATGTTTCCTCTTGGGGTATAGGGTGACAAGATGCAAAGGATATAAGCAAGGCTCTGTCTGGATGATGATACAAACTATTGAGGTGATAGGATTATAATGTGAAAGCGAGAACTGAAAATATGCTCAATACTGCAAGCAAGAGAATGAGATGCAATTACAACTTAAATCCAAAGAATGTCATTTTTAGTAAATTTAGTCCCCTAGGCCCAAAAAAGTATAAAAAAATACCCAGGAGAACTCTTCTAGCCACTAGTGACTAGAGTATTCCTTTTTCAAAATTAGTCTACTTGGTCCGAAAAAGGGTTAAACTTACACCAAATAGACGTCCTTTCAAATCCAATTAACGAGTTTGAAATAGACAAGTTCACTCGGYAATATTTTCACTTTTTGAGAGAGTCAGAAAAGAGCTTAAACAAGAATYAGGAGTGTTCTTCTAAGCAACATAATGAATGGGGGAGTCCAAGGCTCTCGTGCAGGACTTTTGTCAAAAGTCATCAAATCATAGATAGTTGACAGAAGCTTGGGAAAACCCAAATCTTTCCAAGTCAAGGAGGATAAAATACTTGTAGAGGTTACCTTATCTACAATATATCGAAGAATGCCCCTTATATGGAGGGGTGTAGAATAAGGAAGTCGAGGCTCTACAAGATCATTCCAATCAAAGGAAACCACCCTAGGACCTGGAGGGAGCGTACTCGAAGAGAGTGGAATTCTCCCTTATTTATAAGGTATAGGACTATAAATGTTAAGGACATGGTCGAAAGATGCATCACCCCCCAAAAGAAGAGTGGGATTGACTAAATATTGCATCAGCAATGTCACTTCCTTAGAATTGTCACTCTCTAAGAGAAGAGTGGGATCGATCGAAGATTGCATCGGCACAAATACTTCTTCAATCATTGGTTGAATAGGATGTGAGACAACAAGGTCAAGAGATGAATCACTCCCAAAAACAAGAGTGGTTTTGGTCAAATATTACATCGACACGACTGCTGATTGAATAGGATGTGAGATAACATGGTCAAGAAACACATCACCCACAAAAAGAAGAGTGGTGTCATCCGAAAATTGCATCGGCACAACCGATGTATCAACCAAAGAAGGATTTTAATGTTGGGAAACCAAAGATGACTCAGAACCCGAAGGGCCCCCGGGCAAGGACCACACTTCTTGTACCACAACAGTAGCAGGGCACAAACGAGTAAGGTAATCTACTTTTCAAAGCCTACAAAGGAACTTGGGCTTACATCTTATATGTTGAGGTTTTTCAATCATATGAATGCCCCCAACATGACTTGTAGTGGTTGGTGGCATGCTCCTAGCATGACTTGCAGAGGCTAGTAGAAAATCTCCAACATGACTTGCTGAGGTTGTTGATGAATGCCCAACATGACTAGCAGAGATTGGTGACAAACCTTCAAAATGACTAGCAGAGGTTGATGATGAACCCCCAACATGATTAGCAGAGGTTTGTGATGAATCCCCAACATGATTAGCAGAGTTTGATGATGTATGTGTAGTGTGACTAACAGTGACTAGATTTGTGCCCCCAGCATGACTTGCAACGGATGGTTGTTGGTCTTCAACATGAACTACATAGGTTTTTGACCAATCTCCAACATGACTAGCATAGGTTGGTGATATAATTCCAGTATGACTTGTAGTGACTGGATTGGTGGCACTGGTTGGTTGTGGCATTTGAGACCAAGGTTCTGGGAAAGACTGGTTTTGATAAATTGTGGGCCAGGAAGGGTTCTTGTATGCACCATGGCCTTGTCCGGTAGGATAGCATCCTCCTCCAAACTGACACATAAAGGATTGTAACGGAATTGTCACCAAGGAAGCCACTTGCGAAGAGAAAGCAACATGAAAAGGGTTACTCGGGTGAGGATATATGTTAGCCCCAGACGAAGGAACTTTGTGAAGGGGGTTTCCCATACTATAAAATTGACTCCCCCTGGATGAAACACCAGAAGACAGATGGAGTTCTGTCATGGGAAAAGAGTTCGTAGGAACTGGCATAGCGGAAGAAGGATAGATGGATGGGATGTAATAAGTAGAATGACCACCCATTTGATCACTTTCTCCTGGAAAAGTGAAGCTAGGATTGGATCCATAGGAAAGAATATTCCAACCTCCTACCGTAATAGTTGATTGAGGTATATGACTCCCACCAAACGAAAAAAGGAGAATAATGAAGCATCATGCCCCCAGACCAAAAATTAGGATTCACATAAGGAGACGAGACAGAGGATGGAAAATGCGAAGACATGTCTGGCATACCATGAGAAGAATGATTAGAAGCCCAAGGTATTGGTTGAGTATCATGATTCAACGTACCACTAGGAAATACATAAGGATTCGTCCCCATGGAATGAGCAAAGACCATGGGCTGGGTAGCGTTGACTAAGGGAATCACGAGGGCTCCACTAACCATAGCAATGAAAACTCACGACACAATACAAAATCATAAGGCCAACTAATAATCAAAGAGAACACCAAAGTAAAGAAAAAATGACAATATGCACACAAACAGGATATAGTGGTTGAAAGGGGCCTCCCTCCCTAAAGTAGGTATGCCTCGCCCAAGAGGGGCCTGAGACTCCCTTCAAAAGATCGAAGGTATCAGAATCAGTTATAAGGGCCCTCATGGGCTTAAAAACCATTCGGTCACATCCCCCCGGAGAGGTAATCCTCCATAAAGGTTGTGTGTTTTCTGACACTTATCTAACCTAGGGTACCTGTAGAATAACCTCTGCAAGTAACCTATGTGGCTACCTATGTCAAGTAACTAAGCCACCATGATATAACCAATGCACAGGTGAACAATCCTAAGTCAGGTCCACCGTATGGGCAGGGTAGAAAAGCCCAAAATCTCGAAAGCACCACCTATCACAGAGGTAAAGGTACTAGCAAGACCCTCAAATACAAATAGATCCCCAAAAATATCTCTAATGCTAAGAAGGTATTGGGGGATATCTCCTCAACCAACCTTGCGCGACCTCATGCTTAACTATGGTGTGAACAGAGCCTCCTGACGTCACAAATTATACAATGGATTTCACCACTCCCTTAGTCAAACACATATGTTGAATTTAATAGCCTTGGAGAAGTTTACTCACAAAATCCTATTCCAAGGATCTAAATCCTAAGCTAGTTTGTGCACCCTAAAAAACAAAATCGTTTCTAACCAATTTTAAATTTATCAACGTTACTTTTAGTGGATTTTCTTACTCAAAAGGTGCAATCATGAAACTGATGATGTTGTGACTCAACAAGTAAAATAAATGAATATGAATGAAATGCAAATTCCTAACTTCAATTCCCAATAAATGATAAGATTTTCAAACTGCAATTTCCAATTTAATTCTGCAATTTCAAATAAGATGCAATATTTCCATACATGTACTAAGATCAATGATAAGAACCCAAAAGATCAAGTGCCAACAATAAAAATGTATATTTTTTGTATTTTCAATATAAAAGAATGAAAATGCAAGAACTGAACAACAGGTTGATATAAAGATTCTATTGTATGTAAACAGAGACAAACAAAGTAGAATATCAAAAAGAAAACACCCAGCCCAATATGCAACGACAATCAATGAAAAGGATGATGAGAAAGAAACACCGCTCGAAAGTTCAACCAAAGAAAGGTTTCCTATCACTCTGCAAGAACTTAATAGTCATGACAGAGACCTAAGAAGACTCAGCAACCATCAAAACTTACCCAACAAACATCAAACTCAGCAATCAAGTAAACAATGATGATGTACGCGAGTGTTCAGATGAAAACCATGTATACACACTTCCTAAAGAATGACAGCATGCGTATGTACGCGACTGTCAGGAAAAAAAAACCGTGTATATGTATTCAAACACTGCCAGGTTAAGGATAAGGCTAAGAAACTCAGATTCAAAATGAATAGAGGTTGTCAAGCAATCAGACAACATGAAACTCAATATAAACGAGAGCAATCAAAGGAGAAAAACACTYCAAACCCCGAAAAGAAGATTCCCTCCCCAGTATGGTCACCAATTATGTTAAGAGGAAAATCACTCTATGGCACAGGGTAAACCACAACAGACGGAAATGACTGCAAAAATAAACTCTAATCTCAGGTATGCTATATAAAAAAATATGCTAACAAGATAAGATAAAGAGCCTACCTTGTCGAGACATTCGATGAATTCCACCGTTGAACACTTGACTCAAATCAATACACCTGCAACTTATCCTCAACAACCAAGATACGCAAGCATATGGTCATAATATATAAAGTTAGCACATTCAATATATTCATAACAAATATGCCCCTGGAATAACAATTCAAATATTTGCAAGACATTAATTAGACGAGAAAAGAGTATTTCTATTAAAATGTAATCAACAAAAGTGTATGAATGACAAACTTCCGTGTCGGCACGTTCGGAACCGAGAATCTAAGTCCCTTCCAGCTGGGCCTCCACCAAAGGAAAGATCATATAAGAGAGACAATGAGGTTCTCCATCAAATAGGGAAGAGCTTGGGGGTTGAATAATGTGTTCAGACTTAAAAGGACAAAGGGATGCATACTCAATGAATAATTTCTCCAGAGTAACTTTGTTGTCAAAGTTGAATTCTTCTCTCCTTTTCCGCAGCTTGGATATGGCCCATTTATAGTCTTCAAATGGAACTGAAGGGTCGAGTCGAAATGTTTCCAATATATGAAAGGTCAAGGATCACAGATCTCGTTACATGACATGGAAACCCGACACCATTTTTTAATTTTGAACACAAAATCTGATGTACGCAGGTTGTAATGGTGCAACCTGTGTATACGCATGTTGTATAGCTGTAAGGTCACGTATATGTGGAAAAATACAATTTTTAGCTTTGGGAACTGCAAAAAGGGACTTCAAGTATACATAGGGAAATGGGAAAAGGCCCTATGAAAAAGTTTGCATATGGTGGGGAAAATCTTGATATAACAATGGTAAAGTTGTTGGAGATATTAATTATAAGTCGTGAGTTTTACATTTACGCCAACTTAGTCTATCACAGAAAGCAGAAAAGTTTTTAATGAGCCACTCTCTAATCTTTCTCGAGCTCTCTTATCCAGATAGAGTCAGTCGAATTTATTGTTGTCTTAAATGTTTGAGTCAGTTAGATTCTACAGGAAGTTTTAGTCTCAGTCTTTATATTTTCGAGTCTGTAAAGAGTCGACATACAGAGAGTGTTAATACATAGGAGCAGCAGTTGTAAAGAGAGTTGGAGAAGTCTGAGAGAACAAGCTTTGTTTCTAAAAGTCTGCAGAAGTTTTTGGAGTCGAAGCTTTTCATAGTGTATTCTGTAACAGCTTGCAACATCCAAGTTGGTAACATATTAAGTATTTGTGCGTTGGTATGCAAACACTTTGAAAACACTTTCTCTCTGCTTTTGCTCAAGCTTAAGTAGGTTTATAAGTTCTTGAATCTGCACTGAAATTATATATGTGAGCTTATCTACTAAGAGTAGCACAGTTTTGATTTTATGACAAGAAGTTGCTTTATTAGTTTTATCATCACAGTGCACAATCTATAGTGTAGTCTGGGAACTGCGCAGTAAGTATTGAGAGCTCAACAACAAAGTATTGTATTGTCTAGTCTTTGTAATTGTGGAACGTTGAGTAGGTCTATGCGATCTATATCCAAGATATGTGATCCAGGTGGATATTGGTGGCCACCCACCTTTTCCAACTGGCTCAAAACAGTTTTCTGGCAATTTTGGTAATTTACTATTTTTAGCAGTTTTTAACTTCCAGGGCCATTTTGAGGGCCTAAATGAAGGTTTTTTTGGATCGATCTTCTTAATAATAACCAAAGGCTCTAATTAATCCCCCTAAATGAATCTACTCAACGATACCTTTCCAATGAGCTATCGTACGCCCCAAATGGAGATCGTATGCCAAAGTTACACCCACGAGAAGTTGATACACCAAACTACCCAAAACGAGGTCCACAAAATTGTTGGATTTTCATCTTTAGGGGCTAGGGTTTTGGATTTTCTTTATGATAAAAATGTCTTTGTAGCCTCATTGTAAAATTATATTCTTTCGAATCTGATTACTGGACACATCTCTTCTCATAGATAGGCTGCCACCATTCTAGCGAGTCTTTCACTCTATATTTTTAAAGACTTTGTACATTTTTTCTCATTAATAGAAAATTGTGTATTATTGTATCTCTGTGTTTATGGTTGCATCTCTGATACATTTTTGTTATATTATTGGATATCTGAGATATCTATGTACATTGCTTTATTATATTTTCTCTCTCATTTCATGCCGAAAATAATCCAGATCAATGGTATCGGAGTAGGCTGCTCTTGATCGTTTTTCAATGCATGTCCTCGACGAGGTCCGAGTATAGAAAGTTGGGTCTCGAGCTTGTCTCTCTTGAATAAAATCGCTCTCACACGTCCAAGAAACCCTCCATGGCGAAAGAAAAGAAAAATGACAGAGCAGACAATTCTATTAATCTGTTGCTTGAGCAAGCTCTCATGCGACAGAGGGACGAAATGATGGAGGATTTTACCCACATCCTTCAATGCATGTCGATAAAAATGGGCACATCTTCATCAAGCGTCCACTTTGGAAGTACCTCTCCTTTCAAGGTACAAGTTAATTCTGATATTCCCATAGTTGAAGGACAGATAGATGTGGATGCCTTAGAAAAATGGTTAAATCTGCTAGAAGGTTATTTCTCTGTTCATAATTTTTTCGACTGGGAAAAGATCACCTTCGCACTCCTTAAGGCTCTCCCCCATGTCAAACATTGTTGGGAAACTTACTGGGAGAAAAGTTCCACACAGGAGTCCGGAATATATGGGGTCAAGCCCACTTGGGATTTTTTTGTGGATGCAGTAAAGGAACATTATTACCCTATTGGCAAATATGAGGACCAGTACATGAGATGGACCACACTGCGGAAAGAGAGGGATAAATCAATTACGGAGTTCACCAATACCTTCCACATCTTACGCATCAAGATGGATATCAAAGACTCTGAACAACATTTGGTTCTGAAATACTATGGGGCTCTACACAGATACATCCAAACTGAAATGGATTTTCTGGAAATCTCATCACTCGGTGTTGCTTATCGATATGTTGTTAAAATCGAGCATAAATTTAAGCACTAGAACAAACAGGGATTTGGGTTTGAAAATCTAAAGCAACCAAAGTATGATAAATACGACCCTAAAAAATAGTCTCCTGAAAACCATTCCAAGCCACAGGAAAAGAAGGGTCACGCGAAGACAAAGAAGGACATCAGAAAAAGGTGTGATTTCCACAAAATCCCCTGGCACAACATTGATGAATGTCACTCAAAACTGTCATTGGTGGCCGAGATCAAAGACAAGGATTCAGAATCCGATTCTGAAAATACTGGTAAAGGACAGATCATCGATGCAGATCCCACTGCTATTATCGTGACCACAACAATTCAACCAGAAGAACCAACAGATCCTGAAGAGGGGGAGCATCTTTTTCATTCACAGATGTGGGTGAAGGGGACCTTGCTTCATTTTATTGTTGATAGCGAAAGCCAGAATAACTTCATCTCAGCAGAGGTTGTCAAACAATTGGGATTGTCGACAACCCCTGATGTCAACCTCCCCTCCAAGTCCTTCGGGGCTGACGCGACCTCCCAGTCTAGGATCATTCAATCCATCAAACCAACTGGTTCATCGGGCTCTTGATGGAACCAATTTAACTTGGCACAGGCCCTTTTTCTTCCTAGGTACCCACTATGGGACACATGCAGACCCTCTCCTTGCACTTTTAACTCTTACGCCAACAGGCGTTAGCTCTCAATGCTAAGCTCATCCCTTGATGTGACCATGGGCTAACTCCCTTCACGACCCTGCGCTTTGGAACTTTCGCGAGATCTTTCCTCTTCCCTTTCTCGATTTTTGAATTGGTGAATTCTTCGGGACCAAATATACGGTCCATGTTTCTCTGACGATCAACGGATATGATCGACTTTGTGAGTCCTCCTCTCAAGGATTCCCTCTTGGACTTTCCCAAACTGTGTGTTTCTCTACCACGTGTCCTTTGGATCCAATGGTCCAGAATGAAACCTCTCTTCGCGACTTCGCGAAGATCTTTTTTTGCTCTCGTCAAGCCTTCCAAATTTCCTGTTCCCGAACTTCTTGGTCTTCTGCCACCTGTCTTCTCCTCGATGATAGATGATTTCTCTTCCTTCGGAACTTCAACAAGTCTTCAACTCCTTTTCAAACTTAGAGAAAATTCACCTTTTGAGACTTAGGTTGTGCTCGAAATACCTTCTGCACTCCTTGCAAAAATCTGTGCAATTCTCCTGCGACTCTGTTTCACTTGAAACCTTCAAGGTTCTTAGTTCCCCCACGAATTTCTCATGCCCTCCTGGCAACTTCTCGCCCTTCTTGTTGAGATTTTAAGGTGAGCTTACAACACCTTAGGTGCACTCCTTGCACTTGGCTCAGTTCTTCGACAACTTCTCCCTTGGCCTTATGGAACGGTTTAAGGCATCTCCTTTCCTTTGTCGATCCACTTCTTGCAAAGACTTCCTTCACCAGAATGTTTATCAATTTTTGAATTCTCCAACACCTTCAACCATGTTGTTTCTTTGCATGCTCACACTAGCTCGATGCCCTCCTGACAGAGTGTTTCAGAGTGTTCAGTAACTCTGAACTGTGCTTCTCCCTACATAGTCTATCTTTCCAAGGTAATTAACCACCTTGAAATTTCTCTGTGAGTCTATAAATTAATCTAGTGTGCCCTCCTGATAGCTTCTCTTTTGACTCCACTGAGTTCAGATGTGCACTCCTTTTTTTGGCTCACAAAGTTTCCTCTCTCTGTCGCACACTCCTTNGTAATTAACCACCTTGAAATTTCTCCGTGAGTCTATAAATTAATCTAGTGTGCCCTCCTGATAGCTTCTCTTTTGACTCCACTGAGTTCAGATGTGCACTCCTTTTTTTGGCTCACAAAGTTTCCTCTCTCTGTCGCACACTCCTTGCACTTAGCCTAGAGAAACAGACTTTACTCAACACACCCTCGGATAGAAAATAGTATCCCTATCCCTACAGACAATTTCTAACATTCATCTACACATCAAATGCATGTAAAGGACATTCATAACACACCACCCGTTGAACAAAAAGATAAGACAGGAAAAATTGTCATTCTCTATTAATGGTAGAACGTCAAATTACAATAGTAGAGTCTGAGCTGCAACTGAGTCTCGGCTCTCTGCATTTCTCTCCCTACAACCTGAATTATCCAACCTGACCAACCAACCTCTACTTTTCTTACAATACAAATATTTATACAAAAGGGGCTCTATGAGCTTCCCTCGCAAGCTAATTTAGTGGTGTCAAATCACCATTCAAACACCTATCTAATGGACAGATTACATTGATGGAAATATGCTCCAAATCAGATGCAAATCCCTTATGTTGTCAGCCTATTAATGGTGACCTTATCTCCAACTTATGTGAAAGCATGATTTGGCTCTTCCAGCTTGTCTTCAATTAATGCCTGGATCATGCCCTGGATTCTCTAGGAAAAACGAGAGGACGGTGCCTCTCCTTCCTTGAATCTACACCATGCATTTTAATTAGTTGGCACGTGTTGAGGTGGAGCGATGCTCCTGCATCAACACCACACCCGCATCCATACAACATCGAGTGGCTTCATCAGGGACGAGACCTTCATCAGGGACGAGATCTATGTGTTAGCCAGTAGTGTCGATTGGCATTCAAAATCTAGCCCTTCAAGGATGAGGTATTATGTGATGTCCCCCCACTGGATGTTTGTGATGTTATTTTAGGCCAACCATATATGTGGAAGCACCATGTTGTTTATGAGTCTCGACCCCACAGTGTCATTGTTTCTCTGGGGGGTCATCTCTACAGAATACCAGAGGTAGTTCTGACTAATGTTCCACCTAAACAGTGCCACAAGGTAGTATCTCATACTACAAAATTCAGCTTCTTCACAATTTGTTCAAAAGGTGAACAAAAGGATATTGCAAACACTGCAGCCTCAACCCAAGCACCTTCTATCCAACAGAAGCAGGTCGAAAAGGTTGTAGCAAAGTGTAAAGATTCCTTCTGCACACATGCATCTCATGTAGCTAGACTGGTTAAAAAGGTCCAACCCTTCTAGCCACAAGTTCGTGACAACCTTCAACAAGCTGAGCAACGCAACTTCTCCAACAAGGCAAGCAGCTCATCAAGATGCAGATTCAGCAAACGATTTTCCCTCTCCCTGGAGCACTCAATGCAATGGATACCATTTCTTCATAAGGAGGGAGGATTGATCTAGGTGGATATTGGTGGCCACCCACCTTTTCCAACTGGCTCGAAACAATTTTCTGACAATTTTGGTAATTTACTATTTTTAGCAGTTTTTAACTTCTAGGGCCATTTTGAGGGCCTAAATGAAGTTTTTTTGGGATCGATATTCTCAATGATAGTCAAAGTCTCTAATTGAGCCCCCTAAATGAATCTCCTTGACGATACCTTTCCAATGAGCTATTGTGCACCCCAAACGGAGATCGCATGCCAAAGTTACGCCCCTGGGAGGTTGATACACCAAACTACCCAAAACGGGGTCCACAAAATTGTTGGCTTTTCATCTTCCGGGGTTAGGGTTTTGGATTTTATTTATGATAAAAAGGCCTTTGGAGCCTCATTGTAAATTCATCTTCTTTTGAATGTGAGTAGAAGACACATCTCTTTTCAGAGATAAGTTGCCACCATTCTAGCGAGTCTTTCACTCTGTATTTTTACAGTCTTTGTACATTTTCGCTCATTAATAGAAAATTATGTATTACTGTATCTCTGTGTTTATGGTTTCATCTCTGATACATTTCTGTTATATTATTGGATATCTGAGATATCTTTGTACATTTATTTATTATATCTCCACTCTCATTTCGTGCCGAAAATAATTCGAATCAATCTGGGATCAGAGCAGGTTTATCATAGTAGGTTTCAAGAGCAATTTTAAAGAGAAGCATCTCTATTGTAAGGTGACTATTGAAATTTTGAATCATGGCTTCTACTTTAAATCTACAACCTCCCACTTTTACAGGTAAAAATTATGAGTTATGGTCCTTGACCATGAAGGCATTATTTCGGGGTCAATGTGTGTGGGAGATAGTTTAAAATGGCTATGTGGAACCAGTAGATCAGGAAACATACAATGCCCTCACACAAGATGAGAAGGATTCCTTGAAAGATCGAAGGAAGAAGGATGGAAAGGAAATGATTTACATACATCAAGTCATGCATGAGAGCATACTCCCAAGAGTAGCATCCGAAAAGCAAGCCAAGGAAGCATGGGACATATTACAAACTTCTTATCAAGGTATGGACAAAGTCAAGAATTCAAAATTACAAATTCTTAGAAGATATTTTGAAACTATGTCAATGAAAGACACAGATTCAATAGATTCCTTTTACACCCATGTTATTGGCCTGATAAATCAGATTAAGTCTCATGGAGAAACCATAGAGGATAGGAAGGTTGTTGAGAAGGTGATTAGGATTCTTCCTCCTAAATTTGATTCTCTTGTTGTTACTTTGGAAGAGAACAAAGACCTGAGTTAGTTTAGTCTAGATGAGTTGCAAGCCTCCCTCATTAATCATGAACACGGATTAAATAGGTCAAACATGTCATTAGAAAATGCATTTTCCACGCAGTCATTTATAATTTGTGGAAGGGGAAGGGGGAGAGCTAACTCTAGAGGAAGAGGAAGGAGTTCTGCTAGAGGAGGATGTAGTAGTAGTCCTGCAAATACTGGTGGTAGAGGTCAAAATCAAAATAGAAATCATCCATGTGGTCAGAGATTTGATAAATCAAATATTTAGTGTCATTACTGTAAAAAGTATGGTCATTATGCATATGAATGCAGGAAGAGATAGTATAATCAGAACAAGCAAGGTCAAGATCAGTTAAACAACGCAAATACTCCCACCATTCCTATGTTTATGGTGCACGATGAAGAGATGCCTATAATTTCCCCAGTTGAATGCAATGTTGCTCAAGAAATTCCATGTGACATGTGGTATTTAGACGCAGGCTGTAGTAATCACATGAAAGGAAACTTAGAATTGTTTTCTAGTTTGCCTAAGTCAGTTCAAACTAAATTTACACTTGGAACCAATATCCAAGTCATTGTCTTAGGTAAAGGTAGTATTAAAATTTTAACTAAACAAGGGGAGCAAAAGGTTATGCCTGATGTATATTATGTTGTTGGCCTAAAACATAATTTGATGAGCACGAGACATTTGTTACAAAAAGGGTATAGAATATACATGGAAGATAATCACTATGTTATTTTGGAAATATATCCAAGCAATCAACTTATTAGAAGAATTTAGATGACAAGAAATATAATGTTTCCAATGACATTGAAGCCAACCATGAAGAGAAAAACAATGCAAGTTGTCTATGAAGCAAAATATGTGAACTCTGACACTGCATTTAAAGCATAAAGTGAAGAAGAAATTGTGTGTTGTTCCAAGGAAGAAAAAGGTAGTGCAGGCAGTTCCAAGAAAGAAGAAGACAGTGGTGCAGAATTGCAGACAACATTCCAATTTGAAGTGCAAGATGATTCTTGGTTATGGGATTTCAGATTTGGACATTTAAATTTTGGAGGTATGAAGTTGCTACATATTAAGGATATGGTGAAGGTTTTTCCATTAATTGAAAAACCAGAAAGAATATGTGAAGGCTACATCTTTGGAAAGCAGCATAGAGAGTCGTTTCCAGTTGGCAAGTCATATAGAGCAAAAGCTCCACTGGAAACTGTAAATTCATATATCTATGGACCAATGCAAACACCATCTATAGGAGGTAGCACCTATTTTCTTACATTTATTGATGATTTCACAAGAAAATCATGGATTTATTTTCTAAAACATAAATCTAATGCTTTTGGTTGTTTTCGACAATTCAAATCACTTGTGGAGAAGCAAAGTGGTTATTACATCAAGGTTCTAAGAACTAACAGAGGTGGTGAATATGTTTCAAGAGATTTTCTAAACTTTTGTAAAGTTGATGGCATTCACAAGCAATTTACTGTGTGGTATACACCATAGCAGAATGGTGTCACAGAAAAGAAGAACCACACCATCATGGAGATGGTGCGCAATATGTTAGCAACCAAACATTTGTCAAATGAGTACTGGGATGAGGCAATAGAAAATGTGGTGTACATCATGAACGGATGTTCGACAAAGAGTGTGAAAAACAAAGTTCCTCAAGAAGCCTGGACAGGTATGAAGCATAATGTTGTGAACTTGAAAGTCTTTGGTTGTGTCGCATGTGCACATCTTCCAGATGAGTTGAGAAATAAGTTAGATAAAAAGGGACAAAAGTGTATATTTGTTGGATACTCTGAAGATATAAAAGCATACAAACTGTATGATCTTGTTGCAAGAAAATTTATAATCAGTCGTGATGTTCAATTTGTACTATAGAATGAAGCATGGGATGGAACCATAGAAAGGACAGTTAAAATTTTTTATTCTATCAGGAAAGATGGCATAGAGGATGAAGTGGTTCAAACACCAATCATAAGTTAGAGCGCAGTTCCTTCCACTCTTGTAACTGCGACGCAAATTGCAGCTCAAACTACTCCAGTGATATTTGCAAGTGCATAGTCCACACCTAGAGCGCAACAAACTCTAGCAAATAGTCCGAGTAGTTCTACATCTCCATATACAACATTAGCAAAGTCTGTTACCAAGAAATACAAGAAGTCTGGATGACATCTACAATATTGATACGGAAAATTCATTCTCAGTCTTTGCTCTGTTTTTTCAAATAGATGATCCATTAACTTTTGAAGAAGTTGTCAAGGATGATGTATGGGCACAAGCCATGGATGAAGAAATTGAATGCTTAGAGAACAATCATACATGGAAATCGGCAGATGTACCTGAGGACAAGGATGTGATAAGTGTCAAGTGGATCTATAAAACTAAGCAAGATGCAGATGGAAATGTGCATAAGCACAAGGTGAGGTTAGTTGCAAGGGGTTTTACACAACAACCTGGAATAGGTTTTAATGAAACATTTGCACCAGTTGCGCGGATGGACACAGTCATAACTATGTTGGATATTGTTGCGCATAATAAATGGCTTGTTTATTAAATGGATGTAAATTCAACATTTTTGAATGGACATTTAGAGGAATAAGTATATGTGGAACAACCACAAGGATATGAGATTCCAGGACAAGAAAACAAAGTATACAAATTGAAGAAGGCATTGTATGGATTAAAGACAGCTCCCGGAGCTTGGTACAGTCGCATATATTCCTACCTCACTCGGAATGAATTTCAAAGAAGTGATTGTGAGCCAACATTGTACATCAAATCCAATCAGCAAGGTAATATGTTGATTGTTTTCTTGTATATAGATGATTTGATTTGTAAAGGTGACTTTGGCATAAAAGAATTTAAGTCAGTCATGAAGAATGAGTTTGAAATGATCAATTTGGGGCTTAGGAAATATTTTTTGAGCATTGAAGTTCACCAATCCAAAGCTGGTATATTTATCTCATAATCTAAATATGCACATGAAATCCTGAAAAGATTCAACATGATAAATTCCAAAACAACCCCAACACCTATCATATTAGGATTGAAGTTAAGAAAGGAAGATGAAGGATCTAAAGTGGATCCCACTATGTTTAAAAGGTTGGTAGGAAGCCTTATGTATTTGACAACAAAAAGGCCTAATATTATGTATGGAGTGAGCTTGATTTCAAGGTTCATGGAAACTCCAAAAGAATCTCATTGGAAGGCAAGAAAAAGAATTCTAAGATATGTGAATGGAACTAAAGACTTTGGCATTATGTATTCTACTTCAGAATATTTTAGACTTGTTGGATACACTGACAGTGATTTTGGAGGAAACATAGATAACAGGAAAATTACCTCTGGGTACACATTTCATTTTGGAACAGGTATAGTGTCATGGGAATCAATGAAGCAGCCCATTGTGACTCTTTCTTCAGCTGAAGCTAAGTATGTCGCAGCTACAAGAACATATTGTCAAGATGTTTGGATGAGAAGAATGTTAAAGGATTTGTTGCAGGAACAACAAAAACCAACTACAATGTTCTTTGATAACAACTCTACCATCGCATTGTCCAAGAATCATGTGTTTCACAAGAAAACCAAGCACATTGATGCAAGGTATCATTTTATCAGAGAATTGGTGAATAAAAAAGAAATTTGCTTAGATTTTTGCAAGTCTAAAGAACAAATTCCAGATATATTTACAAAATCTTTGGCAAGATATGCATTTCAGTATCTACGCAGTTTTCTAGGAGTCTACGCAATCACAGATATTTGACAGTTCGTGTAAACTTAAGTTTTTGATGTAAATTTTGTGTGTCTCGTGATTCCCACCTACTTATAATTAAGGGGGGGGTGTTGGAGATATTAATTATAAGTCGTGAGTTTTATTTTTATACCAACTTAGTCTGTCATGGCAAGAAGAAGCATTTTTAATGAGCCATTCTTAACTATTTCTCGATATTTGTTATTCAGATAGAGTCAGTCAAATTTATTATTGTCTTAAATGTTTGAGTCAGTTAGATTCTACAGGAAGTCTTAGTCTTAGTATTTATATTTCTGAGTCTGTAAAGAGTCGACATACAAAGAGTGTTAATACATAGGAGCAACAATTGTAAAGAGAGTTGGAGAAGTATGAGAGCACAAGCTCTGTTTCTGAAAGCCTGCAAAAGTTGTTGGAGCCGAAGCTCTGCATAGTTTTATATTTTGTAACGGAACACATAATCCAAGTTGGTAAAATATTAAGTATTTGTGTGTTGGTATATTTAAGAGTATTTTTTAGTTATGTTGTATGAAAACACTTTGAAAACACTTCTCTATATTTCTGCTCAAGATTAGTAGGTTTATAAGTTCTTGAATCTACATTGAAAGTATACATGTGAGCTTATGTGCTAAGAGTAGCATAGTGTTGATTTTATGACAAGAAATTGCTTTATTAGTGTTATCATCATAGTGCGTAGTCTATAGCACAGTCTGGGAACTGTATAGTAAGTATTGAGAGCTCAGTGAAAAGGTATTGTACCACGCAGTCTTTGTAACTATGGTGTGTTGAGTAGGTCTGTGCACTCTAGATCCAAGAAAAGTGAGTTGTGGATGCTTCTCTCCCATGCCAAATTCTTAAGAATCTCGTCTATGACATGCAATTAGGGAGGGAGAGCACCATGGATCTCATTATTTTCTCCTCAATATCGCTCCCCGATGCCTCTAGCATCAGTTTGCAAGAGATCCTGCCTCTAATTCTCATTCCAACAATTAGATCTAGAACACACCAACTCGACATATGGTATATAAAACTTATTAAATATTTATTCTGTGAGTCAGGCCACGATTCGTGTTGTTGTGTCTTTTGCGAGTAGACGCATAGGATGAATTATATTCATGATGTTTGTGCTTGCAAGCACAACAATGATTAATAGCAATAATATCGGATTAATGTTGATATCTTCGTAATGGAATTTGTTTGTCAATTCACGTCGAGTGTCACAAATTTGGACTTGTATTCATGTCGTCTAGGAATATGGATGCAATATTTTTTGTTTATAATGTTTAGAAGTTTATTTTTTTTCAAAAGATTTATATACACGCCACACGCCTATTGATTAGATTGAATTCATTCAATTTTCTAGTCTTATAGAAAATCGTTATTGGCCATGGCTCAAGACAAATTGTAGTGTCACCTGAATAGTTGTGGACTTGAGACTTTTGTAAAAAGAAGAAGAGCATATTTTGAAGACAATTTTTATATAGAACATCATTTTTTAGGCAAGCCATCGTTGACACATTCACATTTTATTTGAAAATTTCTTGTAGAACATGATAAAATAACCTATAACTAAGACTTCTTTAGTTTTGGATAGTGTAGAGTAAAACTTGAATTAACATTTAGATAGAACATCATTTTTTAGGCAAGCTATCGTTGACACATTCACATTTTGTTTGAAAATTTCTTGTATAACATGATAAAATAACCTATAACTAAGACTTCTTTAGTTTTGGATAGTGTAGAGTAAAACTTGAATTAACATTTATGAAGAGTAGAGGATAGTGTTGAAAACAGACTCAGATATGAAACCATTTGACGTAAGTATAAATGAATTTGGGTACATTATCACGTGGTTTGAGTAATATTAAATCCAAACATTTGTATCCTAATTTGTTATGATCTTTTTTCTTAGATGGATTTGGGTGCATTACCATGTGGTGTAATACCCCTGTTTCCCCCAGCTTGTAAATATAACTATAACTTGTCAAAAAACTATGGGCAGACTAAATATGTGTGGATGTTGGAATTGATGAACCTTTTTGTTATAAAAGGTAATGTATGTGTTTATGTTATTAAATAAAATGGAAAGTGTTGCATAATTGTTGAAGGGGTTTTCCAAGGTAGATCATGATGCATGAGAGAGATGGTGAGGGGAACCAACAATGGTTGAGATGACCCCCACCATACCAGTACCTTACTGGATTTAAATTATTCAGACCCAGAACAGTCCTCTGACCCAAAAATAAATTACCAATCATGCTAGTAGTTGGGAAGTCCTCCTCAAGAGTCAATGAGGAGATGAGAAGAGTACCCATCTGAAAAACTTCCTGACCTGACTAGGAAATGGGGATTCGGACCCACGCAATCTTGCTGAGGAATGCAAGAAAATAAGGGGATTCGTGGGAAAAAGAGATAATTGCGAAGAAGATGAATCGAGAGACAATTTTTCTTGAAGGAGAAGAGTGTGTGCAGCCCTCTGGTTCTGAAGAGAAATGAAAAACAAGTTTTCTCTCGGTGTAAGAAGTTGTTGGCAACATTTTTAGTCCAAGCTGATAAACGAGGTTGTAGAGAGGATGAGTGACTGAGGAAGCACTCATTGCAGGCCCCCTTTCTTGGTGGAGAGAAAACTGTTTTTCTAAGTTCATGTGGGAGGAGGAGAGTGGCCTTCGTCCCTGACTGTCATTGAACAAGAAGGAAGAGTCTCTCTTAGAGCATCATGATCTAGCTAGGGGGTGGCCAACGATAAATCCATCCAGGAGTTGTTGTGCCTACGGTTGGGTGGAAATGGGCACCCCTCTCAGCAGTTGCTTCACTATCTGGTTTCTTGATAAGTATTCCTTACCCTGTGTACTAGAATTGAAATGAGTGGTTGGATGTCTGTGTCTATGACTAAAAGTAGCATTGTTTGATTAAATATTATAATTGCTTATTTTTTTTCTGTGAACCCTTGTATTTGAATGGTTTATGTTTGCCTCTGCTTAGCAGCAGGAGAACTATTAGACATGAGTGTTCAGATGAATTTAGGAATAATTTTACGGTTTCTGTGCTGGTTGGAAAATCCTTAAGGAAATTTTTCCCAATGATTGATTTTGTAATGTAAGAGTCGGGGAAGATTTCACTGGAATACTTCAGTCCTGTCGACCCCTCGAATTTACCTTCGTAGGTTACTAAATTCGAGATCTGTGGAGGGAGGGCACCTCCTTCAAACCATTCGTCTGTGTCATCGAGGGTTCATGTCCATGGCCCTAACCAAATCATGGATAAGAGTTGAGCATGCAGCCCCAAGATTTTTTAGGGAATCCACATGACTAGGACCTTGGAACCCTTCGCTAGGTCGGAAAGGAGCTAAGTTATTTTGGCTTCGAAACTCTGGGAGTTTGGAGCTTCGGGATGTTATGATTTACAACCTTTGAAACCAACTGAAGGAAACTTGTTGGTACAGATACCGACAAGGTTGACCAACATATGGCGGTTTCCTTGACTGTGACTATGGGACCTGTCCCACCGTTGAACCCTGATCCACTTCCCGTTCGTAAAGTAACGTGAGCTGTAGATATGAGGATATTCGTGATCTTCCCTGACGGTTGGATCTATGGCGTGGAAAGCTCGACGTTGACCACTCCGGGAGAAAGGGAGTGTTAAATGGGTGGAACCCCCAAATGTCAAACTCGTGAAGTGACGAGAACCATAGATTTGAGGATCTTCAGGATCTTCCATGACCATTGGATCTATGTTGTGGTCAGCCCGGCGTTGACCACTCTAGGAGAAAAGGGAGTGTTAAACGGGTGGAACCCCCAAACGTCGAAGTTGTGAAGCGACGAGGACCGTCGACCCTAGGATGCATCGAGATCCCTCCTAACCGTTGGATCTAGACCGTGGTCAGTTCGATGTTGACCATTCCGGGATTAAAAAGGAAATTACATAGCAGAAACCCCAAACGCTGAAGTTGTGAAGCAATGGAGGTCATAGATCTATGGATCTACGTGGACCCATCTCAACCGTGGGATAAAAAGTGTATTGGGAAGTTGGTGGTGGGAGTTCAGACTTCGGAGCTTCGGGCAATTTCGCAGGAAGGAGAGAATAGAGGCTCCCGGAGGCTATTCGTCTAGACTGATGTGGCACGTTGATGTCACCTAAGGTGATGTGGACTCATGTTCAACATTCCACATGTCACCTTGATTTGTTCTTTTTACAAACTTTATATTCCAATTGGAACATGACATGTATCACCCATTGATGGGGCCATGTGTCATCTCTGCCCTTTGTCATGTGTCAATCACCCTGGCACATGCTCGCTTGGCCTAATATCTGGTGGAATACCCCAGGGCATTGGGAGTTCGTGACTTCAGGAAATTTTGGATGTTGGAATGTTGGCGTTAATAGGTCGAAGGCCCAGACCCACATGTCCATGCCTTTGCATTTAACGCGTTGTCACGTGTAAGTGTGGACCCTTCGGGATTCCAGGAATTCAAAACTCCAGAGGTTTAGAGTGGTGTATTAGATAATTTGAAACAGGTCGAAGGCCCGGATTTACTTTCTTGCTCCTGCAGGCTGTCGGAACAATTTAAATGTGATTGATTAAATGAAAGGGTCCCTCTCTAGAACTCCGACATTCGGGAGAATCTGGTTCATAAGCACATGAGGGTTAATAATTCCAATTTATTCACCTCTGCATCCGCTTTCCAATTCCTATTCTTATGCCCCAATTTGATCTCTGAGCTGAAAGTTATGGCTTTTTGAAAAAAATATTTTTACCCCATTTGTGCATTTTCTCCACTAGTGTAATTTTTACTCAAAGACCAACTTATGCCAACTGCAAAGAAAAATACAATAAGAATAATTTTTTTTATGTCAGACATTGATAATACTCATTATGGTGAACACATAAAAACCTTCATATTTTCTGTCGCCCTAGTAATATTCTACAACAATCTAGAATATGCAACTTTGTCTTTTTTACAATTTTTTTCCAAACTTAGAATTTTTAGCAAAACTGACTATCTCCCAATCTGTGACTTCTAGAAAAGCTTCAGTAAACCAAATTTTTCTATCTTAATGAATATTCAAAACGTTGAGTAATAAATTTTTCCATTTTTGTGATCTAGGATCATTTTTCCTTTAAAAATCCCAAAAATCCCCCAAAAGTGGCTTGGAATAGTGGATTTTGGCCTATTTCAATATCCCCTTTTGAAACCCCTTAGAGTTTACTCAATTCCTTCATGGTTTATTTCCATGTCAACTTTATATATTTTCTCCAAGAATTCCATCTTAATCTAAATCTGTCACTAAATTAGACCCAAATCTTTAAAAACCATTGTTTTGCAATTTATGACAAATCCGAGCATAAATGGATAGTAGTTCTCTTTGGCACTTTTGTGGCCCTCCTTACTGTTGAAAAAACCCATAGGTTTCATCTCAATCTGACTTAATATACTATAGACAAAATAAGAAAATGGCTCAAACTTTGTAGAATAAAGTATGGTAACTTTGTTCAAACTAAACTATATGGCATTGAAATATAAAATATTAATTTAACTATGTGGGATTTATGTCCAAAATAAGAAAATGGCTCAAACTTTGTAGAATAAAGTATGATATCTTTGTTCAAACTAAACTATATGGCATTGAAATATAAAATATTAATTTAAATATGTGGGATTTATGTCCAAAATAAGAAAATGGCTCATATGTCCAAAATAAGAAAATGGCTCAAACTTTGTAGAATAAAGTATGATATCTTTGTTCAAACTAAACTATATGGCATTGAAATATAAAATATTAATTTAAATATGTGGGATTTATGTCAAGCTATATGTGAGAAATAATTGTTACCCTCTTCACTTGGGTCGTTGTTTTTATTAAGCTAATTGTCGTTAAGTTATATATAATGTATTCGTGAATTGTTGACCTGACATTGTATCTAGAAGAATCTAATATTTACCTTTAATATCATCCTCCAAATGTAAAAAAAACATGTAAAAAATTTCCATAAAATATGTTAGAAAAAATTATGAATACGTACAATGCAAATATAAAACATTCCATTATACGCTTAAAAAATGCAAATTCACTTGGGTCGTTGTTCTTATTAATCTAATTGTCATTAAGTTATTTATAATTTATTCATGAATTGTTGACCTCACGTTGTATCTAGAATAATCTAATATTTATCTTTAATATCATCCTCTAAATGTAAAAAAACACTTAATTTTTTTCCATAAAATGTGTTTGAAAAAATTATGAATACATACAATGAAAATATAAAACATTCCATTATACCCTTAAAAAAATGCAAATAATAAAATCCACAATATCACTTTCAATATTTTTGTTGAATTCTGGCATGTGATATTGTGAGGAAGCATACATCTACAAGGTCATTAGAGGCACTCTTCCTCTTGAAATCACTCGTTTAATCTTGGAAAGACTTAAAAGACAAAAATGAACTATGCTTGATAAATATTTTTTTAAGTGTAAAATATACGAAAATAAATATACATTTAGGTATATATAAAAGAAAATACCCTCTGCAACTTGTCATTAAATATTTGAATCATTAATAACAAGGAACTATTTTTTAAGGTCGTTTATATTTTAAACGTTTTTCAACATAGAAGAAGCTCAACATGAAATTGAAAGAATAAGATGGAAAAATGGTAGGTGAGCTTTCTCAATAGCTTAAATGATGGCGGTGGGGTTAACCAATATCGATTAATCAATGGTGGTTGGTCCAGTCTCGTTAGTTCGTTGATCACACCGACCACAAAATTCATTCGTAGTAGTTCGTAAGGTGGTTCGCAGTTCCTGGTGATTCTTTTAGGAGCCGGATTTGGTTAGTTTTCACCCCACATGTAACTAAAAGAATAAGATGGAAGAAGATCCACATGAAACTGAGGAATAAATGGTATAGGAATTCGATGCACCGAATGCAGTTATTCATTCTGTCTTTGGGATGATTGCAATTGTGACCAAGCATTTTCTCTAAGTGACCTCGAGCAAAGGCAGAGGGATGATTACAAGACACGATTTCTTGTCCTTCTTTGGAATATGAAACAAAATGGGATTCTCAATCTATCTCCAAAAAATCATGATTATGACGAACTCCAACAGGTTTCTTAGATGGACCTTCAAAACCACATAATGATTTACACAATTACTTATAATGTACATGGGGTGACTATCCCATTGCATTGGTTGTACTTTGAATTCATGGAACCTCGTGTGGGAGAAAGTTCAAATTCCTCAAATAATGAAGGAGGACATAAAACTGCTCAGGTGGGAGAAAGTTCGAATTTCGCAGATAATAAAAGAGAACATAAAACCACTTAGGTGGGAGAATGTTTGAATTTTGTACATAGTGAAGGACATAAAACCACCACTCAGTTGGGAGAAAGTTTGAATTCCAAGGGTAATGAAGGAGGACATAAAATCGTTTCAATCAGTCATCCAAACAACGATATATCCACTTTTGATGATTCAATGCAAGAACTAAATAATACTTCCCGATCTACTGAAGAAAGATGCAAAAAAGCATGTCAAATGGAAGTGCATGAGAATGAAGATAATTTGAAGTATAGACATGTTATTCTTCTTCGACTTACATTAACACGTATTCCTCGACATCAATTCCCAAAACTTGATATTTTGGGGGAAAATCTAGAATGGGAACAAATTCACCATGATATGAAATCCAACACATTGGAGTTAAGATGGACATTTAACAAAATTGTTATTCATGAAGAGAGCGATACAAATAGTAAAGAAGACAACTCTGCAACTGAGGATGAAGAATCCGAATCTTTGGAAGAATATGAAGATGAGGATCTCGGCCCTCCTCCTACAACAAAGTTAGCGATAGAGAATTTGGTTACCCGAGTAATCAGCCATGACCAAGGAGATGTAATTTGTTCGATCTGCAGTGACATGATACCTCTAGGTGAGGGAGCAAAAGAACTACCATGTACACATCTCTATCATATAAAATGCATCATTCAATTGCTCAATATGAGAAACATTTGTCCACTCTATAGATATAAGATGCTCACAGACTATCTAAGTTAATCAAATGATCCAGACTATGAAGAGTTAAAGCAACGAGGAAGTTTCATCTCTATCTTTCTTTTGCCCGATTTCATTATAGTTTGTTAATTTCAATGGACACAATTAGTTAAATGATCCCTCCTTGTCATAAACAGTGCTTTTCCACTATCTTTAGCTATGGATGGGAATCTTTTTCACAATTTCATTTGTTGAGGTTTCAATTACAGGTATTTTTTCCCTTTGCATTTAGCTATAGAGGAGAATGATTTTTATAATTACATTAATTGATATTTCAGTTCCAGTTCTTTTCCACTATCTTTAGTTATGGATGAGAATTGTTTCAAGAATTTCTCTAGTTGAGGTTTCACGCAACGTTCTTTTACTCTTTCTTTAGCTATTGATGAAAATTATTTTCATAATGTATTAATTAAGGCATCCTTTACAGTTCTTTCCTCTGTATTTAGCTATAGAGTTGAATTGTTTTCTTAATTTTTTTAGTCCAAGCTTCCTTCACGGTTATTTTCATGTCTTTATCTATTGATGTGAATTATTGTCATAATTTCGTTGGTTGAGGCTTCCTTTACAATTTTGTGTCGCAAAGCATTTCTTAGAGGACTCAATTCTAAACTTAACAATGCTATTAAGATTGAACTGCAAAAAACCATTAAATATGTTTCACTTCACTATTTACAAGCCTCAACACAAGAATCAAAAAAAGATCATTGCTTCACATTGATTAGCTTGTTAAAATCTACGGAATTCATTGTAATTTGGCAACGATTTCAATTCCAATTTTTTTTCCACATTGTTGTATTTTACTGAAATATTGAGAGTGCTTGACTTTTTAAAAGTGGATTGAGACGTAATGTGCCCGTCTCTCAAGTTCAAGGATCTTTTGAGTTGTAATGTGTCTGTCTCTCAAGTTAAAGAATCTTTGAGTTGTAATGTGCCCATCTCTGAAGTTCAAGGATCTACATTGAAAAAGAAAGCTTTCCCTTTTAAAAAATAGATTTTCTAAACTAAAGATACTAGGGATCGCCACAATCCAAAGAAAATGGGATAAGTACGACACATTGTCCCTGCAACTTTCAACAAATAGAGAAGTTTGGAAAAAGAGAGGAATGCAAGTATCAAAACTGTGTAAATTCAATTCATTAGTTTTCCTTTTGATTCAATGAATATGTAAACTTTATCTTTTCATACCAAAATGAAGCAATAAGATGTTTTTTGATTGCCTTCGATCAATTTTCATCGCTTTGTTCCATCAAATTACCAGATGAAAAGGACTATTTTTTCACCATTACGAGAAATTCTTGAAACAATTCTCGTCCATAACTAAAGATAGTAGAAAAGAACTGGAAATGAAACGTCGACTAATGCAATTATGAAAATCATTCTCCTCTATAGTTAAATGCAAAGGAAAAAAAACTTGTAAATGAAACCTCAACAAATGAAATTGTGAAAAAGATGTCCATCCATAGATAAAGATAATGGAAAATAACCGTTTATGATAAGGAGAGATCATTTAACTAATTGTCTCCATTGAAATTAACAAACTAGAATAAAATTGGGCAAAAAAAAGATAGAGATGAAACTTTCTCGCTTTTTTAACTCTTCATAGTCTGAATCCTCTAATTAACTTGGATTATCTGTGGGCATCTCATATCTACAGTGTGGAAAAAGGTTTCTCATGTTGAGTCATTGAATGATGCATTTTCCATGATAGAGATGTGTACATGGTAGTTCTTTTGCTCCCTCACCCAAAGGTATCATGTCATTGCAGATCGGACAAATTACATCTCGTTGGTCATGGCAGATTACTTGGGTAGCCAAATTCTCTATCATTGACTTAGCTATAAGAGGAGGGTTGTGATCATCATCTTCATATTCATCCAAAGATTCAAATTCTTCATCCTCAGTCGCAGAGTTATCTTCTTCACTATTTGTATCACTATCTTCATGAATAATAGTTTCGTAAAATGTTCATCTTAACTCCATTGTGTTGGACTCCACATCATGGTGAATTTGTTCTCAATCTAGATTTCCCCCCAGAATATCAAGTTTTAGAAATTGATGTCGAGGAATACATGTTAATGTGAGTCAAAGAAGAAGTACAAGTCTACACTTTGAATTTTCTCCATTCTCATGCACTTCCATTGAACATGCATTTTTGCATCTTTCTTCAATAGATGGAGAAGTATTATTTACTTCTTGCACTGAATTATCAAAACTGGTTATATCGATATTTGGATGATTGATTGAAGCGGTTTTATGTCCTCCTTAACTATCTGCGAAATTCAAACTTTCTCCCACCTTAGCAGTTTTATGTCCTTCATTGTCTGTGGAATTCGAACTTTCTCCCACCTGAGCAGTTTTATGTCCTCCTTCATTATATGCGGAATTCAAAATCTCTCCTACCTAAGTGGTTTTATGTCCTTCATTATCTGTGGAATTCGAACTTTATCCCACCCGAAGTTCCATCAATTCAAAGTACATCCAATGCAATTGGACAGTGACCCCATGTACATTATAAATAATCGTGTAAATCATTATGTGGTTTTGAAGGGCCATCTAAGTAAACTCTTGGAGTTCGTCATAATCACGATTGTCTGGAGATAATTAGAAATACCAATTCGTTTTATATGCCAAAGAAGGATAAGAAATCATGTCATGTAATCATCACTCTGCCTTTGACTAGTCACTTAGAGCAAACGCTTGGTCGCAATTGCAATCGTCTCAAAGATCGATCAAATAACCACATTTAGTGTATCAAATTCATATACCATTTATTCCTTCAATTTCATGTGGAGCTTCTTCCATATTATTCTTTCAGTTACATGTGGGGTGAAAACCAACCAAATCCGGCTCCTGAAAGAATCACCGGGAACCACCAACCACCTTACGAACTACTATGAATGAATTTCTTGGCTGATGTGATCAACGAACTAGCGAGACCGAACCAACCACCACTAATTAACCAATACAGGTTAACCATATCGTCATTACTCAAGCTACCGAGAAAGCTCGCCTACCCTTCTTCCATCTTATTCTGTCAATTTCATATTGAGATTCTTCTATGTTGAAGAACGTCTAAAATATAAACAACTTTAAAAAGCAAATTCTTGTTATTAATCATTCAAATATTTAAGGAGAAGTTATGGAGGTTATTTTCTTTTATATATACTTAAAAGTATATTTATTGAACCTAAATCATTTTTGTCTTTTAAGTCTTTCCAAGATTAAACAAGTGATTTCAAGAAGAAGAGTGTCTCTAATAAACTTGTAAATCTATGCTTCCTCACTATATCAAGTTTTGAGCAACCATATAATAAAAGTAAACACTCCCTTCTGCCAAATGTCCTTCTATTGGTATCAATTGAACTAATTTGCGTAGACAACCATTAGTAGTCATTTATAAAATAGGCACTATTGAAATCTTCTTCTTTCAATTCACAATCACAATCAAGACATTGATACCAACAATATGTATTAGTAATACAAAATTTTGAGTAAGCATATTAGAAAAGTAAAATCTATGCCTAGCATCATTTGATTGTTGCTTATTATTTGTTTCATTGTTGTGAATTAAGCAAGAAGGTTATAGAATTTTTTGAAACGCCCATTTACCTTCCAAGTGATTGTAATGATTCTCTTTGCATGTGGTTGTCCACTGTCTACTGTTCCAACACTGCAACCAATATTTAAGGTAAGTGCAATCTCCTTTTTCAAAGTGATTATCATGTATGACTTCTTCACCATTGTAACAAACTTGTCAGATATTCCCAAATCGTTCTTTTCTTCAGCTCCTGATGCAAACTTGTCAGATATTCCGGAATTGTTATTTTCTTCAGCTCCGGATTGTAAGGTATGCATGACAATTTAGAATAGCAATTTATCCATTGACTAATAATGAGCATATAAACTAGTTCTTGGGGGCTTTTGTTTCATCTTAACGCAGTGCAAAGTTTTGCAAAGTCCCCACTACTTGCATGTTGATCCTTTTAATGATAGAGAAGAGTCAATTTCTGTGAATTTTTTCTTATTGATTTAAGCCGACAACCAGTTGACTCTTTTCACTTGTGGTAAAAATGATGGGAAATTGAGAAAAGAGCTATTAGCTTAAAGATACTGTCAATGCTATGAATCAATAATTGACAAGATGCATGAACACGTACTTCCAAGTTGTTTTGCACAAGATTGAATGCCAAACTACACTGCAAAACTTGAAATTACTCTCATTCTAGAAATCCAGAAATACAAATTCAGGAAGAGCACAACAATTATGCAGAATTCCAGAGCATAACGTTGCATGATTCAATTGTCCAAATGTGCCAACTCAAATAAGCAACCGATATAACATTTTATTGTTAAATGTGCAGCAGCTGAACTAAGCTCCAACAAACTTGCCTCCATGAGCATCTCTCTTCTCTAGCTGAAACTAAGGTGCCTTTTTATTGTTGAATGGCAACAAATGCATTTAAAGTCCTCACTAGCAATACCCACATATTCAAGTCATTCTACCGACTCTTTGAACCAAATTTCAAAATGACATAGGGAAAAGCGTTTAGTGATTGCCTGGAACTCAAAGATTGCAGAACAACTGAGTGCCTCCGTAATTCTGTCCCGACGCTCAACCAGTTGGGAAAAACAATTCTTGACATCTTTGGAACTACATCTCGAACTATTGATGGATTATCACAACCTATAGTGATGGCTATTAGATATTTAGACACTGGCTCTCCTACTTTAGAAGAGGCTTATGAAGAATTAGCTAGCACAATAAAGAAAATTAGAATTGTAATCAATAAATTTAATTTAGAAAAGGAACTAAGGTCAAATATGAGGATACAGTTACAAGGAAAGGATCTCTAATGTGATTTCATATCATGCTAAGATCTAGGGTTCAATGACGAAGATATTTCCTACGCTATGTCTGCAGCCTTTCGTTCTTGTCACAAGGTCATGGGGGTCATTTAAATGGCCACCCTTGTTAGTTTTTGAGGTTATTTCGAAAGATTTTACACCATGTTTGGGGGTGCTTCATCAGATTTGGGGTACATGGTGTATGATCAACCCTTGAATGGTCTATGATGGATTTGCACATTGGAGATCGCTTATTCAGTGATTGATCTGAAGAAATTTGAGGTTCCTACAAGGCTGCCTAACAGGTCTGTCTTTGACCTGTTTAGGCATGTTTTTCAAGGTAAGAAAATGTATGTTTCTTCATGTTTTAGGACTGCTAACAGTTCTGAACTTTCTGCCAACTGAAACTGCCTTTTAGGAGTGATTTGATGCTCTTTTAATGATGCTTTTTTAGGAGGTTAGTGTAGGAAAGTTTGCTGCCCACATACATCTTAATTACAGCCATTAAAACAAGAAATACACCTCTAGATATTTTACACTTAATGCTGATAAGAAAATAAGAAAACCATGAATTTAACTCAAGTGATTTTTGGTCAACATGACCCTGGAAAAACCCCCATGGGGAAAACTAGTTTGAAGAAGAAATTTATTATGGAGATATTAAGAAATAGTATAGCAAGGAAACCAACAAGACGAACCTGTTTACATCAGCCAACTCATCTCAAGCTTGGTAGCAGATTTTCCCTTGAAGTATGAGACCTCTATGCCTTGAAGTGCATGCCCTTTCCTTGGGATTTGTGCCCTTAAACTTAGCTTCTTGCTGTCTTGGAATTTTCACCCTTACTATGTCTTGGTGTGCCCTCTTCTCAAGTGCTCCCTCTCCTCATAGCATGTGCGACCCTACTCCAAGCCTTGTGTGCCCTCAACCATATGGTGCGCCCTTGCACTTGGTGCACCCCCTCTCAATGGTGCACCCTTCACAAACTTGTGTGCCCTCTTCTCAAGGTGTGCCTCCTTCTCCCAAAAACTTCTTCATCTCCTCTCTTCTCTTCACTCCAATCTCAAGAGTGAACAATGAATCCCTTTTCCTCCTCTTCCTTTGCCTTTAGCCTTCTCATTATGCTAACCTAGAAACCAATGGCCAGGATTAGATCTAGGCCAACCAAGATCAAGGGTGGAGATTAAATCTCCCCCTTAACTTAACTTCCCTAAGTCACTTTGTGACTTAAATGCTCATAAAGTCACTTTGACTTTATAACATAAACTAAAGTGAGTTGAGGGTCACTTTTTCCCCCTTTGTGTTAGACACTCAATAACAGAAGGAGACCACTTCCCAAGGTACCAAAACTCAACATGATCGACCTCAGTTGGGTGCCTACATGATAGTCTTCCTTAGGAAATTGGAGATCTTCAAACAACAAAGTGACATTCTACATGTTGGCCACATGGAGGAGGTTGCTTGCTTAGAGAAAGCCCTGCATTGCAGAAGGAGCATTTGGCACTCAGGAGGATGGCATTGATCCCTAGACAACATTCAATAACTTGGATGCTTGCATGGAGGCCTAGAGTTGATTTGGGAATGCTTTGGTTGCGATAGTGTTCATGCAAGGGGAGTGGATCTTGTGAAGTACATGGCTTAGGAGGATTTTTGGAGTCATTGGAGGTTTGTAGGAGGAGCGTTGGATACCACTTGTGGAGCACCCTTGCTTTGGAGCCTTGCTTGTGGATGACATCACCTTGGATCTCAACATGTGTACCCTTGGAGTGTAGCACTCCACATGTGTGAGCCTGCATGTGTCTTTGTAGGTTGTTTGTAAGGGCACAGGCCCACATATGTATTGTTGGCCTCCCTTACCTCTCATATATATAGAGGAAGGAGAAAGTGCTTTCATATTCATTCATTTATCATCACTCGTGTAAGAGATGTGACTAATAAGAGTGAGCTAGTCTTCCTCTTTCTTGTACCTCTTCTTTTTTGTTTTATCTCTATTACACCTCATATTGTATGAGGTTTCACATTGTGTTTTTCATCACACTGGTGGGATTTGTTGTCAGTAACTTGGAGCATTATACCGACTTGGGGAGATACATATTCATGGATCCCTTTCTCTTCTTGGCCTTAAATTATTTGATGGAGATCTTTGGTTCGGGGAGGCTCACTTCTCCTTGGTTGGATGATTATGCTTGTTGGTTTGGTGGTCTTCTCACATGTGCTTTCCTTGTGATCACCCCTTGGTTGCATATTTGATGGTTATGGAGGATGCTATCTCATCATGGTGTTGTTTTTGTATATTTTTTTATTGTCGATGTGCTACATCTTGCTCATGAATGATGGTTCTAGCCCCCTAAGGGTTAGATGATGGTGTTAGAAGGTAGATGTTTCATGATGTTGTTGCAGTTAGATGAGGGTGTACCGCATACATCTTTTGGGATCAATCCTTTTCCTAAGGTTTGATGAGGTATTAATTATGTAATATTCCTTTGGCGGTGCGCCCTAAGTTCAATCCTAGGTTGAGCTTCTATTTTATCATTATGTTGTTATCATGGTGGGATTGTTGCCAAGGAGAACAACTTGTTTGCATGATACAACACTTTTTGAAATGCACCCCCCTATTGGCACACATGTTCATGTTGATTTAATTAGTTGGTGACTATAGGGAGGTTGGACTATGGTTTTATTAGAGCATTAAGCTTTGTGCACACATGTTGAGGTTGATTTAACCATTCAATGGTTAATTTAATCTATTTTATCCAGCTTAAGGTTAATTGCTTGAGTGGCCTACTTCACTTGGAATCTATTCACACTTGGAGCAGTTTATTTGGAGGAGAATTAATGATTTTGATGGAGCGCTCCCCTCTTGGGCATAGTTTTCAAGGCATGCATGGTTATTATTGTTGAAGTTGGCACACTTCTCTAGGGAACACCCTCTCTTGATTGGTTGAGCATCATTATGGAGGTGGTTATGGAGGAGTATCTTATTGTTCGTTGCTAACCACTTTGGCACTTCTTCCTAGGGAACACTTCACATGGAGATTATTTTATTGATTATGGTTGGTTGAGGTAGTTACATGGCATAGTTTTATGGGTGCACCTCCCCTAGGTGCTCTCTCATCATTATTGCATGGATATTTCAACTATAATTCACAACGTTTGACCTTTATTGGAGAGCACCCTCGCCTCTTTGACTTGGCACATATACTATTTTATTTGGACGTGGTTATGGATGAGTTTTATTGAGGAGCATGTAGTACATTGGGGGGACAAGGGTCCCATTGCATGCATCTTGCATGCACTTAGAGCTTGAGGAAGGCCACACGTGGCACATTACATGCGCATACTTGGTCTTCTTCCTATTTTTGGAGCACTATCTTGGAGGGCGCACATGTGGAGACATTCCACTTGTTATTTTGGGGGTTGACCACTTCTTTTCTTGTAGAGCACTCCACCTAGATGGCACTTTTCACATTCATCTATGGAGTTGGTTGCCTTGGGATTCACATGTGTGGATTAGTTGCATGCATCTTGTGGACCTATTAGCACAAACTTTTACCCTTCAATTTCGAGCTGATATATGTGTAAAAACAACGGTAAAAACTTAGCTAATTAAAAGAGTAGGGCCCCAATTGTTACTAACCAAACCCCTCTCCATTTGGGCTAGTGTTTGCTAGCCTATGGGGGAGTCCCTAGGCATAATGAAGCGCCTTGCTGCTATCTTTAAGTCTGATTTCTGCGTATAAAACCTACAAAACAACAAGTTGTTCATCTTGGACAACATGTAAAAGCAGTCCAAAACGATGAGGAAAACAATCTTCTATGCTTGGAGGGAACCTGCAGGGTTAGCACAATGATAATAAACTTTAAAGAAGAAGAAAACTATTCAAAAAGATCAGAATTAATCATGATGAACAATTCAGAAAATGACATATCAGATCACAAATTTACCATAATACTGCCAAGAAAGAGGTTTGAAGACAAACACACTTATTTATTGATGAAGCTTACAAGAGGACTGTTTGTGCCACACTTGGCAAGCCTACAACCGGTGCAATGGCTACTTTGCTCAAAGAGGAGCCACTAGACTAGAGAACAAGAGAGAAGAGAATGAGAGAGACACTACGCTGCTACTGCAATGATCCGACCAAGAACCTCTATGAAGCATCCAATATATAGCTTAAGGGGCGCATATCTCAAGGAGAAGAAGAGAGGTCGAATGGGTGGATAAGAATAGAAGGCTAAGCGCATGAGAAGAGATCAAAAAAGGAAGTGTGAGTGACGTCCTAGTGTGGGTGATGAGGTGGACAAGCATGAGAGAGGAGAATATGCGCACAAGAGAAGGAGAATGTGCACTAGAGGAAGAAAAGAGGGAATACTGAGCTGTAAAATGAGTGGAGGTGAGAGATATAGGTGCATGGTTGCGTGAGAGTGACCAAATATAGAGTTTGGTCCAAGTGGAATTGGCATGCAAGCACATGCAAGGTCATGAGAGTGAGTTGTGATAGTTTTAGTGCACCTGGAGAGAAGGAATGCGCCCTAAAGGTTAGGAAAGCACACTAGGAGATTTAAGTGTGAGAAGAAGGGTTAGATAAGGCGCATGGATGCATGGAAATGGCTAAGTCAAATTGGCCCTAATTTTTAGGGAATCTTCTAAATTTTAGGAATTTACGGTTAAACTCATTTGGGGGCGAATTTTGTGGAAGTGATGCATAGCAAGTGGAGAGGTGAGTGTGAGGAGTAATATACAAGAAATGGGACCCGGTTATGCGCCCCCCTTTAGCTCAATTAATTAATTATTAAATGCTCATGCCATGGGAAAATGTGACCCATGCTTAGGTGGATGCCACATCACTTTGTAGCTCTGCCACATATCAATCTCTGAGAGTGCCACTTGGCACTGCATGGACGATGATTGTACTTGCTAAATATAAACATTTCTAAAAATATAATCCATTTCCTAAATTTTAGGAAATTGTCCACATCACCGAGGATGACTGGGAGAACACCGCCACATGTCACTGTCTAAAAATAAACACTGCTAAAAATACAAAGTCGTCAGAATGCCCTTGAATTTATACTCATTGATCTCGTCTTTCCGCAAGGGATCTGAATATACGATCAGAGCTGACATGCGAGCCCTGGTGTCCAACTTGATAAAAATACTAAACTGTGTCACATCATCCCTAAAAATATCCAAAAGACTTTGGATGTCTCAAGGACCAATACCGCGTGCTTAGAATCTAAATCTGGGGCCTGGAGCAAAACCTACTAAAAATAGAAAGTTCTTGCACATCGCCCGGAAAAGTGTCATTAGGCCTAGAATCATGCAAAGACTCATATTGTATGCTCAGAACTACTCCAAACTATCAAGAGACCCACTCAAACCATGTCTCCTAAAAAATAACAACACCTGATGTATGTTTTTTTCTCTCTCAAATATGCATGGCAACTAAGTCAACTCTAACTTTGAACCAAACAACCATGTACCGATCATATAGTTGTCTCAAGTGGGAAACAAACTCTAGGAGAATCTCAGAATGCCAACCAAAATAGTGCATGTTGGCTCTTAACCCTCAAGATTTTCAAGGGTGAAAATCCAGTGGTTAACAATGGCGACTCAAGGGGATGGGATCCCCCTGTGGGATGTCGAGAACCATAAGAATATTTGTGTTCATAAAACCAAACTAATGCTGTGTGAAAACTGAAGAAATATGTACCAAGAATACCCATGTAACCATGTGGAAGGAGAAGAGGCCCTATAATATGATAAAGTACTACCTGTAAGCTGACCTGTAGTACTAAAGACTATCCAATGGGTCAAGGAGTCAAAGAAAATAATCCTCCCACTAAAATCTAAAAAGCAAGGGGTCTCATCGAAATCCGCTACCTGCTACCACCCAACATGTACACTCCTCCCCGTGGTAAATGTATTGGTGTTGACACAAGGGAGAGAGTCACTTCATCAGATGTCAATAATGTAAACACCTGTGAAGTGCAAAGGAACACCACCAATAATATCAATGGGTCCTAAGTGTTAGAAAAATTGGTGTCCTCGTTTCACCATAGACAATATAGCAATATTGTCACCCAACCATAGGCCGAAGCCACCTCGAGCACCTTAACCTTGACAGAGAGAATAATTCTAGAAGCAAACCCTAGAACCAATAGCCAATCAAGGTAGCGTACCTCTCTCTAGAGCTAGCGTACCACGCTGAAAGTCCAAACCATGACCAAGAGAAAGTCCAAGCCAAAACCGAACATTTGCCAGTTGCATCTCCTCTCCAAACTTGCACATCACTGACCTTATGCAGTTGTGAGAGAGTGTGTGTCAAATGAGCTCTAGCACCCTCTTATTTATAGTCCTCCAAGTGACCTAACTGGGTCGACTTCTACTCCTGGAGGCTAATAACTTAATATTACATTTTCTGTTGAGCCGACTTGTCTTCTAGGGTTCTTATCCAACTGTTTAGGGTTTCTCTAGCTTCCCAGAATATTCTAGTCTCGTCAAAGGTGTAACATACCCAATACCTAAAATCAAACTTTTTCGTTGATTTCTCAAAACTGAGAATCCCCGAAGCTTGCAGCAACGAAATGCCAATCCCGATCCACAGGTCTTTATTTCCCTGTCACGGCCTCTTCCTCACGCGCCTGTGACATTTCCCCGATAATAGTTTCGGGTTTCGAGGTTTCGTGATCCCTGATGACAAAAGTTCCTGTCCTCTCTAACTCCCGATCTCTGATGAGTAATTTCACCGATACACGCCCTTTACGCGTTATCCCTCTAGGCTATGCTCTGGTCCATGTGACCGTTAATTCATAAGACCGCATCCTTATCCTTCTTTCGGGGTTTTGGACTGCAAAATCCCGGTGTGCTCCAACTCCCGTTAGCCCTCCAGGCTAAGCTCGTGGTTCACATGAACTTCCCCTATATGACCTCAGCCATACTTCCTCATCGGGTTTTCGGACTTTTTAATGTCGAAATACACTCGTCCTTAGGATTCGCGATCCCTCGAATCCCGACGTGCTCTTTATGCACTAGCTCTCCTGGCTAGGCTCCTAGCCCATACAACCGTTATCCCCGTGACCGCAGTATCACCTCTTGTCGGGGTTTCGAGCTTTTAAATGCTGCAATGCATTGGCCCACGGGATTCTCGATCCTCCGGATCCCGATACACTCCAACTTCCGTTAGCCCTCCGGGCTAGACCTTTGGCCCACGTGACCACTATTTCACAAGACCGCAACCTGGTCTCCCATCGGGGTTTCAAACATTGCGATGTCGAAATGCATAAACACCTTGTCACCGGGATTCCTGATATCTCGATGTCTAGTGCCCAGATCTTCATAATGGACGATCGCATGACACACGTCCTCTTTCAGATGGACGGCCTAGATTTGTGTCAGGGTTTTCAAGGTGGACTTACCCGATCTCCTGTCCACAGGAATGCCGATATCCCGACTCCCAATGCCTCAATCTCCGCCACGTGTCTCCACTAACGGGTGGCCCAGATCGTTTCCAGGTAATTTCCCATGGAAATTCCCGATCTCATGTCATCGAGACTTCCGATTTCCCGATATGTGAAACCCCGATGAGCCAACCCTCCTTTCGGGATTTTTCCTTCGGTTCACGAGCTTAACTCTCGCGCAACTTCTGTCAAATCCAACGACTGACGGGTATCTGCTCAAGATCTAATGGCTCAGATCTGTCCCACCTCGCGCATTCTTCCACTACTTCGTGGATGTGGAAAGATCAACGGTCCAAATGTTCTCATGGACCTTCTACGATCCCGATTTCATCGCTATTCGCGAAGATAGAGAGAAAAAGGGGCAAGGTATGTAACACCCTTGTTACTTTCGTCAATATGATGGTCGTGAATGACCATGGGTCTTCCGACAGGGTCTCATCTGTCGATTTGTTACCTATCCCTACGCTGCTACTTCGGAATTTTAAGAGGGTCATTCCTCCTCATACAGGGTTGTTAAGACTTGCACATTCAAGTCCTTTTTCCAGGTTCTTGGTAAACATTTCCAAGGAGAAAGTCTTTGCGGAGGGATTTATTTTGGGGCTCTCCTGGAGACAGACAAAGGGGAAACAACTTCCCGAGAACAGGCCGGGAGTCTGACTTGGTTCAACTTAAACATAATGAAATTCATTTATCAACATAAGCCATGCATGGTTTTTCTATTATAAGCATATACAACTACTAGTATTGATTAAACATCAGACAATCATTCTTATAATGAAAACATTCATAGTTCTGCAACTTATGAGCATAGTTATTAAAAGACATATAATTCAAGGTGCCAGAGGCAAAACACTTATCAGAAATACCACCAGGGTTAAATAACTGCTGAGAGGGGTGCTCGTTTCCACCCAACCGTAGGCGTAGCGACTCGTAGCGGATTTACCACTAGCCACCCCCGAGCTGAGACCACTATGCTGTGAGACTGCATCTCTCTGTTTTCCAGTGACCAGGAGCGAAGGTTGCAATCCTTCCTCTCTGCTATCACTCACTCTGCGTAAAGCCAGAGTTCCCCTCACGTCTACCCCAATCGCTACTATCCCACGCCTTATCCTCTCGTGAGGTTATGTGTGGCACGATTATCCTCGCGTTGATTAGGCCTGACAACTCTACGGATGGGCGGCTTACCTTCCCATCCCTCATTAAGCCATCAACCTACCAGCCTGTGGAACATTTATTTCGGGGCCAACGAGCTGCTTTTGGTTCTCCGAGCCAGTGGAGTCCAAATACGGTAATAAATTCTCGGTGGAAGTTAACGCCACCTGTTCAGGTGCCTTCCACCGCCATCGTGGTCTCTTTTTCTGCACATCCCCTCTCAGTAGTCCTGCAATAAGTTCAAAATGTCATTCACATTCATTGACCTTTTCCTCAAGGTCTATTTACATCACATATTCACATTTATGAGTTCGCAATAGTTCTTGGCCAGTCCAGTCATATTTACAAGCTGGGGGAAACAGGGTGTTACAATTCCCTCCCCCTTAAAAAGGAACATCGTCCTCGATGTTCTTATCTACTAACATGAATTGCATGTACAAAAGTAAACAAAATCGGACATGCCTGTCTCATGGCATCCTCCATTTCCCATGTAGCCTCATCTGGGCCAAAATGTCTCNCCTTAAAAAGGAACATCGTCCTCGATGTTCTTATCTACTAACATGAATTGCATGTACAAAAGTAAACAAAATCGGACATGTCTGTCTCATGGCATCCTCCATTTCCCATGTAGCCTCATCTGGGCCAAAATGTCTCCACTGCACCTTGACCTGTGCAATGGTTCTGTTCCGGAGCGGGGTTTCCTTTCTGTCCAATATGCATTGGGGTTTTGGTAGAAATTCTCCCTCCGGTTCTACCTGGATCACAGACCTGTCAATTATATGATTAGCATCATGTACATATTTCTTCAAGAATGAAACATGGAAAACATTATGTGCTTTTACTGTGGGAGGAAGTGCTAGCCGATAGGCTACAGGTTCCACTCTTTCTAGAACCTCAAAGGGTCCACAATACCGGGGTGCCAACTTGGCACAAGCTCCCATTTTCAGGGAACTCCTTCTGGGCTTAATTCTGAGATATACATGGTCTCCCACTTTGAACTCTCTTAGAGTTCTCTTTTGGCCAACATAACTTTTCTGTCGGTTCTTGGTGATCTTCAGATTTTGTTTTATCTGAGCTACTTGCTGTTCCATTTCTTTCAACATGTCGGGTCCAAAAGAAATCCTATTTATAGGATTGCTCTAGCTGATTGGAGTATTACATGGCCTACCATAGAGGACCTCGAAGGGACTCATATTTAAGGATGCTTGGTAGCCGTTGTTGTAGGCGAATTCTACCAATGGCAGGTAGTCTTCCCATTTTCTGGGTTGATGCATTACATGCATCCTTAACATATCCTCTAATATCCGATTCACTCTTTCTATCTGTCCATCGGTTTGAGGGTGATAGGCGGTGCTAAACAACAATTTGGTCTCTAAACCAGCCATCAACAATTTCCATAAATTGGAAGTAAATTTTGTGTCTCTGTCGGATATTATCTCCCTCTGCATACCGTGCAGTCGGAATATCTCTTTCATGAATATTTGGGCGATATCTATCGCCTTGTAGGTTGATTTAACGGGGATGAAATGAGCAGACTTACTCAGTTTATCCACCACTACCATAATGGCGTCATTATGTTTGGTTGAAGTTGGCAATCCAGTGATAAAATCCATGGAGATGGTTTCCCATTTCCATTCTGGGATGGGTAAAGGGTGTAATAGTCCTCCTGGGTGTCGATGTTCTGCTTTAACCTGTTGGCATTCTATGCATTGGGCCAAATATTTAGCCATGTCTTTCTTCAATCCAGGCCAATAAAATTGTTTCCAGGTGGCAGTGATCATTTTCTAGTATCCTGGGTGACCAGTGTATGGTCTTTTATGTAGTTCATCCATAATGAACCTCTTCAAGTCGTCACAATTTGGAATGTACAGTCTATCTCTGTAAGTGAGCAGACCTCCTTCGGTTATCTGGTAGCCGTCATACTTTACTCCAGCGGGTTCTTGCTGTAGGTACAGGGCCACAGTCTGAACGAAGGAATCTGTTTCTTTTGCATTTCTGACTCTGTTCTTAACATCTGTCTCGCAGGTACTCACCGCTGCCAGGTGAATTGTTTTCATGCTTCTGCTAAGGGCATCGACCACCCTATTTTCTTTCCCTTTGATGTGTTTGATTTCAAAGTCAAATTTGCTAAGGAGGGCCATCCATCTAGCTTGTCTAGCATTGAGCTTTGGTTGGTCGAACAAATACCATAATCCATAGTGATCTGTCATAAGTACAAATTTTCTTCACAAGAGGTAATGCCTCCACATTTTTAAGGCATGCACTATGGCAGCCAGTTCTAGATCATGAGTCACATAGTTGACCTCATGTTCATTCAATTTTCGGGATTCATAGCAGATCACCTTTCCTTCATGCATAAGGACTCCTCCGAGCCCTTCCTTACAGGCATCTGTGCACACAAGGAAGTCAACTTCTGGGTCAGCGATTTTCAACACGGGTGCATGGGTTAGTAAATGTTTCAAGGTTTGAAATCTTTCTTCACATTGCTATGTCCACAGGAATTTTGTCCCCTTCTTCTGGAGGGCAGTGATTGGACAACCAATCTTGGAGAAATATTTTATAAATCTCCTATAGTATCCCGCCAATCCCATAAAGGATCTGATGTCTGAAACATCCTTTGGGGTAGGCCATTCCATGATAGACCTGATATTGTCAGGATCTACCGCTACCCCTTCCTTCGACAGGACATGTCCCAAGTATTGTACTTGCTTCTGAAAGAAGTCGCATTTGCTAAATTTAGCATAGAGCTGATGCTCTCTTAGCACTTGCAGCACAAGTCTAAGATGCTCTTCATGTTCTTCTTTATTCTTAGAGTAGATTAATATGTCATCAATAAAGACTAGCACAAATTTATCTAAAAATTTGCTGAGTACATTGTTCATTAAGCACATGAAAGTGGCAGGGGCATTGGTTAACCCGAATGGTACTACCACAAACTCATAATGACCATACCGTGTCCGGAAAGCGGTTTTATGGATGTCTTCACCCTTGATCCGAACTTGATGGTAACCCGACCTCAAGTCAATTTTTGAGAAAATAGACGCACCTCCCAACTGATCGAATAGATCATCGATCCTGGGCAACGGGTACTTGTTCTTTATGGTTACTTTATTAAGTTGTCTATAATCTATACACAATCTAAGGGTTCCATCCTTCTTTTTCACAAACAGGACTGGCGCTCCCCATGGGGACACGCTGGGTCGAATATAACCCTTATCCATCATTTCTTTCAATTGTAATTTGAGTTCTACTAACTTAGGTGTGCTCATTCGGTAAGGTGTCCTTGACACCGGCACCGCTCCTGGTGCGAGCTCTATCGAGAAGTCAATGTCTCTCTTCGGAGGTAGACCCAGAACCTCTTCTAGAAACACGTCTTTGTATTCTCTCAAGATAGGGTGATCATCAGGGCTTGGTTTATCACCTTCGGTTGTTTTCAACACCTGTATTGCATATAGGGGACATCCCTTTCGACAATACTTTCTCATTTGAAGGGCTAATATTTGTCTCACCGAGACTAGTTTTCGGATCCCTTGAAGGGTTATCCTTTTTCCTTCTTTGCTCACACATTCTAAGGTTTTATGGTAACAATCCAATTTGGCTTTATGGGCGGCCAGCCAGTCCATACCAATCAACAGATCGTAGGATCCTAGGGGTAATACATTAAGGGTTTCTTGGGTGGGGAATTCACCCAACATTAACTGGCAGACTGGTATGACCTCTACTACTTTTCTTTTGGTGCCAGTGGCTAACTGTACCAACCATGGTTTGGTTTGTTTTCGTGGTTGTAGCTTACATTTATCAACAGCTATAGGGGCTATATAACTCAAATTTGAACCAGGGTCAATCAAAACAGACACCAGATGGTTGAAAATCATACCTTCTATTTCCACCACTGAAGCTTGGTGGTCAGCTTGGTTATTATCCGAGGCTGCATAAATCTGCGGCACACTTCTTGCCACATCATTGACTGTGGTCGCTTCCTGAAGGTTATAAACTTTCCGACTGTTCTGTTGTCGGTGTGGACAGTCTCTCCGGAGATGCTCTCCTCTGCAATCCCAACATTCCAAAGGTTTCCTCTTTGGGTTATCAGTCTTTACCGGTATAGGTCCAGAAGTTTTGTTTCCGTCCACCGAGGGAAATTTCTGTTGGAGTACACTCCGGGTTGGAAAATTCATTCTGTAGTTCTTCCTGTAGTTTTTCAATCCTGAGGATTTGATCCCCTTTTTCTGAAATTTCGAACCACTTTTCTGTTTCCAGTCCCCACGAGACTCTGCCCAATGTCCATATTGTTCATGACAATATGTTTCTTTTTGAATAGTGTCTTCTAAGGTCTTTGGCTCATCGAATTCAATTTGGTTCCAGTATTCCTTGGGTAGCCCGCTAATGAAGCATTGCACCGTTGCCTTCTCTGCTTTGATGTAGGGTACATATCTCAATAAGTCGAGGAATTTGTTGACGTATTCCTCTATAGTGAGTTGCCCCAGTTTGAGTTCATAAAACTCTTTAGCCTTCTCATCGAAATATTTTTCCAACAAATACTTCTTCCGGAAGTACTTTTCAAACTGTTTCCAAGACAGGTCCTCCTCGCGGACCCCTTTCATATTCTTAAGGTCTTCCCACCAAATGGAAGCCTTTCCATTCAAATTGAAAGTGGCCACTCGGGCCTTCAAATTCTCTGAAAATTCATGGACTCTGAAATATTTCTTCAATCCAAGTAGCCAAGCCTCGGCTTCCTCTCCCTTCTTTATCTCACCGTCGAAGGAGGGAGGTTTAGCCTTTCTGAATTCCTCAAATTTATGACTCTTGGAAGTCTTTTGTTTCTTCTGTTTTCTTTGAGAATAGGAACTGCTCCTGCTGCTGGAAGAGCCTTCTGAATTGCCAGCTTCCTTCTCAGTGGAATCATCTGGTACTAGTCCTTTACCTCTGGGGTGGACCTTTCTTGAAGTGCTTCTCTCAGTATGGCCACTGACACGACCATGTTTCTGTACTTCAGGTTCATGCTGCATTTGTCGCTGTAGGTCGGATAAGCTTTGCAGTAACACTGCATTAATTTCAGTTTGATTTTCTTGTTCTTTCATCATCCTTTCATTGTCAGCCTTGCAGCTTTGCAACTCAACCATGAGACTCCTCACAGTCTCGGCTAGGTCTGGAGGGGTTCCTATTGCTCTTCTTTCATCAGACTCTTCGTCTATGTTGTGGGAGCCTTCTCCCACCTCTTGGTGAGTTACCATACTCTGCGTCTGTAAATTTTCCCGTGGCTGATCGTCCGGTTAGGTGAAAAGAAAAACACTGATTGTTAGTCAAGAGTTAGATATATTTTTAAAATCTGCGCATAATTTATATTTTCACATGTATACCCGTATAGCAGGAATTTTTTTTTTTTTTCTCATTTGGGGTCTTAATCCTTATCTATCAACAGTCTTAACTTAAAATAGGACAACAAGGTTCATGTCCCAGATTATAGTTTCATCCTGCAATCCTTCTTCCTAAGGGGAAAACGCAGATGACTATGTCTCCTTACGCGGCTCGTGCCTGAGCCCAAGCAGGCCAAGTGCTGTAACCATGCTCTGATACCAATTTGTAACATACCCAATACCTAAAATCAAACTTTTTCATTGATTTCTCAAAACTGAGAATCCCCGAAGCTTGCAGCAACGAAATGCCAATCCCGATCCACAGGTCTTTATTTCCCTGTCACGGCCACTTTCTCACGCGCCTATGACATTTCCCCGATAATAGTTTTGGTTTTCGGGGTTTCATGATACCTGATGACAAAAGTTCCTGTCCTCTCTAACTCTCGATCTACGATGAGTAATTTCACTGATACGCACCCTTTATGTGTTAGCCCTTCAGGTTATGCTCTGGTCCATGTGACCGCTAATTCATAAGACCGTAGCCTTATCCTTCTTTTGGGGTTTTGGACTGCAAAATATCGGTGTGCTCCAACTCCCGTTAGCCCTCCAGGCTAAGCTCGTGGTTCACATGACCTTCCCCCTATATGACCTCAGCCATACTTCCTCATCGGGTTTTCGGACATTTTAATGTCGAAATACACTCGTCCTCAGGATTCGCGATCCCTCGAATCCTGACGTTCTATTTATGCACTAGCTTTCCTGGCTAGGCTCCTAGCCCATACGACCGTTATCCCCGTGACTGCAATCTTACCTCTCGTCAGGGTTTCAATCTTTTAAATGCCACAATGCATTGGCCCACGGGATTCTCGATCCTCCAGATCTCGATACGCTCCAACTTCTGTTAGCCCTCCGGGCTAGACCTTTGGCCCACGTGACCACTATTTCACAAGACCGCAGCCTGGTCTCCCATCGGGGTTTAGAACATCGCGATGTCGAAATGCATAAACACCTTGTTACCGGGATTCTCGATATCCCGATGTCTAGTGCCCAGATCTCTGGAATGAACGATCGCGTGACACACGTCCTCTCTCAGATGGATGGCCCAGATTTGTGTCGGGGTTTTCAAGGTGGACTTACCCGATCTCCTGTCCACGGGAATGCCGATATCCTGACTCTCGACGCCTCGATCTCCGCCACGTGTCTCCACTAACGGGCGGCCCAGATCGTTTCTGGGTAATTTCCCATGGAAATTCCCGATCTCATGTCATCGAGACTTTCGATTTCTCGATATGTGAAACCTCGATGAGCCAACCCTCCTTGCGGGATTTTTCCTTCGGTTCACGAGCTTAACTCTCATGCAACTTCTGTCAGATCCGATGGTTGACGAGTATCTGCTCAAGATCTAACGGCTCAGATCTGTCCCACCTCGCGCATTCTTCCACTACTTCGTGGATGTGGAAAGATCAACGGTCCAAATGTTCTCATGGACCTTCTACGATCCCGATTTCATCGCTATTCGCGAAGATAGAGAGAAAAAGGGACAAGGTATGTAACACCCTTGTTACTTTCATCAATCTGACGGTCGTGAATGACCATGGGTCTTTCGACAGGGTCTCATCCGTCGATTTTTTACCTATCCCTACGCTGCTACTTCGAAAATTTAAGAGGGTCATTCCTCCTCGTACAGGGTTGTTAAGACTTGCACATTCAAGTCCTTTTTCCAGGTTCTTGGTAAACCTTTCCAAGGAGGAAGTCTCTGCGAAGGGATTTATTCCAGGGCTCTCCTAGAGACAGACAAAGGGGAAACAACTTCCCGAGAACAGGCCGAGAGTCTGACTTGGTTCAACTTAAACATAATRAAATTCATTTATCAACATAAGCCATGCGTGGTTTTTCTGTTATAAGCGTATACAACTACTAGTACTGATTAAACATCATACAATCATTCTTATAATGAAAAMATTCATAGTTCCGCARCTTATGAGCATAGTTATTAAAATACATATAATTCAAGGTGCTAGAGGCAAAACACTTATCAGAAATACCACCAGGGTTAAATAACTGCTGAGAGGGGTGCTCATTTCCACCCAACCGTAGGCATAGCGACTCCCAGCGGATTTACCACTAGCCACCCTCGAGCTGAGACCATGATGTTGTGAGATTGCGTCTCTCTGTCTTCTAGTGATCAGGAGCAAAGGTTGCAATCCTTCCTCTCTGCTATCACTCACTCTGCGTAAATCCAGAKTTCCCCTCACGTCTGCCCCAATCGCTACTATCCCATGCCTTATCCTCTCGCGAGGTTGCGTTTGGCGCGATTATCCTCACGTTGATTAGGCCTGACAGCTCTACAGATGGGCAGATTACCTTCCCATCCCTCATTAAGCCATCAACCTACCAGCCTGCAGAACATTTAATTCGGGGCCAGCGAGCCGCTTTTGGTTCTCAGGGCCAGTGGAGTCCAAATATGGTAATAAATTCTCGGTGGAAGTTAACACCACCTGTTCAGGTGCCTTCCACCGCCATCGTGGTCTCTTTTTCTGCACATCCCCTCTCAACAGTCCTACAATAAGTTCAAAATGTCATTCACATTCATTGACCTTTTCCTCAAGGTCTGTTTACATCACATATTCACATTTATGAGTTCGCCATAGTTCTTGGCCAATCCAGTCATATTTACAAGCTGGGGGAAACAGGGTGTTACAAAAGGTTACACGTGGAAGTTAATACCTCCCACAGCTACCATAATATCAACACTCCCTCCTAGCTAGGGAGGTATTAAAGGTAATAGTCTTGAGCACAAACATACCATTCAACCGGTAGCACCATCATAGCCACACAGGCTATCTCATGGTCAAATCATGGGCACCATCATCACTATCAATATCATCTAACAACATCAATTGCATCATCTCTCAAAGCCATACTCCATCTGAGTAATCAAGGATGATGCTAAATAAGTCACTCACTCCACAGAGTGATACAAGAATCAGTCTTCTAATCATGGTCAAATCATGAGCACCATCATCACTATCATTATCATCTAATAGCATCAACTGCATCATCTCTTGAAGCCATACTCCATCTGAGTAATCAGGCATGATGTTGAATAAGTCACTCACTCCACAGAGTGATACAAGAATCATTCTTCTAATCTGGACATACGTCCTATAAGAATGATTGTCCTAGACCATTTTCCACAGGGAGAATGTCTATCCATCAGCATACTAACTATCCATCTAGCTGGCAATCATATCCAACACTAGTGATAGTCTCCATGGCAATCAAAATAATGCCATCCATTAGAAAACAATTGTGTCTATCCATAGTGGTACATAACTACTATCCAGGGGTACACAACCACTCCTAGTAGCACACGGCTACTAACCAATGACACATAGCCACTACCAGTGGATCACATCCACCACAGTAGCATACAACTACTGTCCAGAGACATACAACCTCCACAAGAATCATATCATCTGATATCAACCTGCATAAAACAATATCATGATACAAACTAAGTTATCTGGGCCATTCTTCCACTCACATATTTGAGATTTGGAAGAGCATCTGCCATCAGAAGGTAAAACATTAGCCATGGGCTATCTGGACTATTCTTCCCAAGAATAGAAGAATAATTGTCCCTGATTTCTGGGCCTGGACCATTCACCTAACTAGGCCATTCATTCGACACTAATTACAATGCAACCTAGAGAGAATGAGTTTGCCCTAGGGAATGTCTGTCCCTGATTGTTGAACCTGGACCATTCACCTAACTGGGCCATTCCTCCAGCACTAATCATAGTGCAACCTGGAGAGAATGAGTCTGCCCTAGGGAATGACTGTTCATACCATTTCCTATGGAAATGACTATCCTACGCCAACCTCCAAAACAGACCATTCTTCAAAACTGCTCACAACTGTGAACTTCTAAAGAATGACTGCTCGGCGAGGTAGACCATTCTACTTGACCACTACTCAGAGTGACTGCCAAGAAGAATGATTGTCCTAGACCATTCCCCTAGACTATCCATAAGGGGAATCATTGTCTATAGTAYATCAACAATCTATCGGACCATTTTTGTTACGAAAATCACTGTCCGATCTGGACCATTTTCCAAACTGGAAAATGCATGTTCGTCATAAATCTAGAACCACTTTCCAAACTGGAAAGGAACTGCCCATCCTGAACAATTTTTTGAACTGGAAAAATGACTGTCCATAAATCAACAACATATTAGTGCTCCCTCCCAACCTAGGAGTAATCACTTCCTTTTTCAATAAGGAAGTCATCTCCACGAGCCCCAACTTGTCTCTTGAGTACGCAAACTTTTCATCTTGGACAAAGACTTTACCAAAATATTTGTTATCTGCTCATCTGTAGAGATATAGTGGAGAGACACTTCTCTCTTCTGGACTTTATCACGAAGAATATAATGCTTGATCTCAATGTACTTCGGCCTATCATGGAACACCATTTTCTCTGCAAGATTCACATAGCTCTCATCATTATAATATGTCATGGTCTAATTTAGCACCTGATCAAACGATCCATAAACCAACTTACGGAGCCACATTGCTTCTGTACAAGCATCACAAGTTGCAATATACTATGCTTCTGTAGTGTTGAGTGAAACAGACTTCTGTTTCGTGCTAGCCCATGACGTCGTGGCAAAGCTCAAACTAAAACATATCCAAGTATCACTTCTTCTGTCATAGGAAGTTTTCACCACGCTTTTGCTGTATACGAGATACTCTCCATCAAGTTGCTTGAATCTGTACAAGGTCTTCTTCCATTTGTATACATGGGTCTCTTTTTGGTATAAGCTTCTTTCTCAATTTTCTTTATTGGGAAGAATAGTCGTTTACATGTAAATTTCAATCCATGGATACTGCAAGAGGTATATCTAGTTTACTGGAACAAGTTGTCGTCATAGTCTTCTCCCTCCTTCTGGAAGAATCTCTAGTTCTGAATCTCGCAAGACTTCCATTCATAAGTCTTTTCACATTTTCTTACATACATTGTTCTTCATCACAACTTCCATTTCTTCTGCTTGATTACTTCTAGTGGGTTTAAACCAAACTGGTGGTCTTATGATTCTCGGTATAATAACTGGTTGTTATGGCTTTTCTTTCTTTCTTGGAATCTTCATGTTCTTCCTCATGTTCCTCCTTAGCTTTTGGGTCCATGGAGTCTTCTATAGATTCCATGCCCCTTTCTTCCTGAAGATTCCAACTTCTTCTTTTCATCATAGGAACATGGATGTAGATGGACAACCAAGGATACTTAGGGCTTCTTTTCGAAGAAGACTTCTTCTGAACACGTGTTGCTTATCATGGTTGCTACTTTCAATGGGAAACATGGAAAGATACTTTATAATCTTCACAGATTCTTTAATGGATCATATCATTTAGGAATAGCTCCCTCTTAATCCTGACTTCATGCCTAAATGCATGCTCTTCTTTGGAATTCTGCAATCAACTTCCTCCATCTAAGAGAGTCAATGCTTTCGTCTACATCCTTATTGCTTTCTTGCAAAGTGTCACAAGTTTTATTTTAGTTTCCTCTTTATTACTGACTTCTTTCTGGTCTGACTCCTTCTGGGTCTCTTCAAGTTTTATTCTGATTGTGGCCCATCTGGCAGTTGTTACTTATATAATAACTTCCACAGGAATTGTTCCCAAAAATTGTCAACGTAATTCATCTTTTTCATGTGTATTTCTTGACTTGTAGTCATCGTAATAGCAATCCTTATCTTGTTATTCTTCCATAGGTATTGTTTCACTGACCTTCTTATCTTATTGGAAAGAGATATACATGATATGTACATAAACTATGTAAACATGATATGTACAAGAACTATGAAGAATATTGTTACCTTGACTAGATGAAGAAGTATGTTTTATCCTGCTTGGATTTCTTTGAGGGTTCCCTTTCTTCGACAACTGTTGCTTCGTCTGTTTCCTTCCTTTTCTTTAACTCAGAACAGTGGCTCCTTTAGTGACCATATTTTAGATAGTTGAAGCATTGTACCTTTGGCATATCCTTTTCTTGATTTGGTTTCTCCTTAAGCCAAACTTCTTATTTCTGAAATTCTTGAACTTTGTTGTGAAGGCTTGATCATCATATTTCTTTTGGGATGTCTCTTTTGCGTTAATCCTTGATTCTTCTTGTTCACAACAAGTCCAAAGTTCTTCAAATGTGGGATACTCCTTTCTTGTGTTCATGCTTGCGGAAAATGCATCCCATGTCTTGGGAAGGCCATTGAGTACTATATTTACCAGTTCCTTTTATGAAATGATTTATTCAATAGCTTGTAGTTGATCTCTTAACTGAGAGATTCTCACAAAGTATGATGTTATGCTATCATCATCATTCATTTTCATGTCACAGAGCTCATTCTTCAGACTCATTACTTGTCCAATGCTTCTGACTGAGAAGAGGTTAGTTAGGGCATCGTACATCTTCTTAGATGAGTCAATATGAGAGATGTAGGGTATCAAGTGGTCTTTTACATAGTCCACTATGATACTCATAGCATTGATGTCATTGTCCTTGAACTTCTCCATAACTGCAACGTTCTAAGTTTCCTTCTCTTTTCTTGCTTCAAACTGTGGTTCCATGATCTTGCCTTTCACGATATCCAACACTTTATTCTTGGCAGGGATGAGGTCAATCCTTGTCTTCCATGCTCTGAAGTTAGAAGCCCCTTCTAACTTGTTTTTTGACTTCATAGCGTAAGTCATCACTTCTTTGACTTGGTCAACTTTTGACTTTGACTTGGTCAATCTTTGACTTTGACATTGTCAACCTTTGACTTTGAGCAAAGAGCTCAAACTCGACATCTTGGCTTGCTAAGAGTACTAGGAGGTGTGCTAGGCTAGGGTGCACTAGGCTATCTAGGGATTAGGTCAAGCTCTTCACTTAAGGTGCCTTAACAAGAGGGTTAGGGTTTCGTTGTTGCAACAAAAATTTGAATGCAACTGCAACTGTAACTTTGACTGTTCGAAGATAGCGTGGGCCCATAAACTGTTAGAAAAATAGGTGTGCTCGTTTCACCATAGACAATATAGCAATATTGTCACCCAACCATAGGCCGAAGCCACCCCCAAGCACCTTAACCTTGAAAGAGAATAATTCTGGAAGCAAACCCTAGAACCAATAGCCAATCAAGGTAGAGTACCTCTCTCTAGAGCTAGCGTACCAAGCTGAAAGTCCAAACCATGACCAAGAGAAAGTCCAAGCCAAAATCGAAAACTTTTCAGTTGCAGCAGTTGCAACTGCAACTCCTCTCCAAACTTGCGCACCACTGGCCTTATGCAATTGTGAGAGAGTGTGTCAAATGAGCTCTAGCACCCTCTTATTTATAGTCCTCCAAGTGACCTAACTGGGTCGACTTCTACTCTTGGAGGCTAATAACTTAATATTACATTTTTTCTTGAGCCAACTTGTCTTCTAGGGTTCTTATCCAACTGTTTAGGGTTTCTCTAGCTTCCCAGAATATTCTAGTCTCGTCAAAGGTTACACGTAGAGGTTAATACCTCCCGCAGCTACCATAATATCAACACTAAGGTACGAGCACAACCTGACACTGTGAAAGATGTTCTGAAGTCAAACAATGACAAGGATCATCCAATAAAGGCCCAATGATACTCAGCCTTGTCGGATGTGAAATAACCACCAATGAGGCTAACGACTACCAAGGTGCTCTACTTCTGGGTCATCTATAGATAATGTGTCGAAGTCGATACCAGATGACCTATTGATAAGAAGAGCAATGATGTCTCTCTTCCCTCAACACAAAGTGATAACTTGAGAAGATCAAGATGAAAGAACCAGGTACCATATCCCTATGATGAATGAGGGGGACGATTGACTCAAAGCAGCAGACTAAATGATAAGAGATGAGGAGACAAGACATAAGCTGACTCAAGACACTCCTATGTCTCCTCAAACTACCCATCCTAAAGGCTCAATGCTTCAGGAACTATGACAAACATGACCCCCATCCAAGCCCACTCTAATGATAGACACAAAGGCTCAACATGCGTAAGATAGACATTCAGATTTTGACCTAGAAAAAGCGTTGGTGGACAACCATTTATTTATGGAAGGAAAGACACATAAGACACGACCACGTGTTGATATAACTAGGAAAAAATCAGTGACACTTAAGCAAAGATTGAAGTAAAATGCTGGAGGGAAACGACACTGCAAGGGAAATATAGATTGTTGTCCTAAAACTGTAAAAATTAGCAAGAAGTAAATACTGAAATGACAATGTGGAAAGGAAAGACAACTACCCTAGACCCAAAATTTTTACCTCAAAGCTGCCATGATTAAATCATCATACTCAAAGGACCAATGTAACCATGCAGCCAAATGATCAGTCCGATGAGAGAAGTCAACAAAATCAACCTTCCAGGGGGACCCACCATGAAATATCATATGACTCAAAACTACCTTGATGTACTTGTTGGTGAAGCCATAACTGAAGGGTGCCAGTAGATTGAAGGCTAGTTGGGACCTAGAACATAGTATTTCAACAATAATAAGCATGAATGCATGCGAACTAAAACTCTTGGCATCTACTTGTTGAAATACCTCCATCATTCTGAGCTCAACTGGGTCATGGTGAACTCTAATATCCAAGCTCTGATCAATCTCAGGATCCTGAAGAACAACCTCAGGATGCGGAATAGTAGGCAAAGTGAAAGGGACATCATCTTTTGGTTGAACTAAAAGTGGTTCCTCCTGCTATAATGGTGTTTGATCAAGTTGTTCCTAGACCACTATTGTGGTAGGCAAGGATGAAAAGTCTTGTTGACTGATCTCAACTTGGTTAACCTGTGGTTCCTCCTCTTGAAACTTTTCATCCTCTCTAATGGTAGGAACCAATGAACACTCCTGAGCATTTGAATCTTCACCTTCATCTTCTTGGAACTCTGCATGTGACTCAAATGGTACAGCTATTGGTTCTAGATCATCTAAGATTGGGCTATAACTCTCTTGATCATCTCTAGGAATTTGATACGGTGCAAGTTGTGGTTCATCTTCAATAACACAAACTTCATGCACTGCTTTAACAATCGGTAGTTGAAAGTCATGGATAAGAATTAATTAATTAATTATTAAATTTTCATGCCATAGGAAAATGTGACCCATGCTTAGGTGGATGCCACATCACTTTGTAGCTCTGCCACATATCGATCTTTGAGGGTGCCACTTGGCACTGCATCGACGATGACTGTACCTACTAAATATAGAAATTTTTATAAATAGAAACCAGTTCCTAAATTTTACGAAACTGTCCACATCACCCAAGATGACTGGGAGAACACCACCACATGTCACTGTCTAAAAATAGACACTTCTAAAAATAGAAATTCGTCTGAATTCCCTTGAATTTATACTCATTGATCTCGACTTTTCGCAAGGAATCTAAATATGCAATCAGAACTGACATGCAATCCCTGGTGCTCAACCTGCTAAAAATAGTAAATTGTGCCACATCATCCCGAAAAAGATCCAAAAGACTCTGGATGTCTCAAGGATCAATATTGCATGCTCAGAATCTAAATCTGGGGCTTAGAGAAAAACCTGCTAAAAATAGAAAAGTTCTTGCATGTCGCCTATAAAAGTGTCATTGGGCCTAGAATCATGCAAGCACTCACACTGTATGCTCAGAACTATTCCAAACTGTCAAGAGACCCACTAAAACCATGTCTCCTAAAAAATAGCAACACCTGTTGTATGTATACATCTCTCTCAAATATGCATGGAAACTAAGTCAACTCTAACTCTGAACCAAACCATCATGTACCGATCATACAGTTGTCTCATGTGGGAACCAACCTCTTGCTCAACAAAAGTGCTAAATTCTGGGAGAATCTCAGAATGCTTGCCAAAATAGTGCATGTTGGCTCTTAACCCTCGAGATTTTCAAGGGTGAAAATCTAGGGGTTAACAGGATTACTTGCTATTTTGGGATGGTTGCTATGGAGCATTCTCCTAGGAGGATTATTATATTGTTTTCTCACCTTGTTCCTCCACTTTGTAGCCTTAGCAATCCTATCCTTAGGGGAAGCCCCCTTTGAGTTGGAGAAGAGCCAACCAAAAGTGAGAGGAAGAGCTATTGTGGTGACAGTGGGTAGTGTTTTTAAGTTGCACAGACTAGCTCCTTGATGCTTGGGACTTTACATAATATGGGGTTCTAGATTTTGTTGTAACAATCTCTCTTGTCTTTGAATCACTAGGGTTTCTTGGAGCATCTTGAATACTAGGGTTTGGGTTTCACTTGGAGACTTGGATATCAGTGTTTTGAGATGAAACCCTAGGTTGTACTTGTGGATTGGGGTTGCTAAGAGCTAAAATATTGTCTATTGCAGTTGTTATTTTATTTATATTTCATAACATCCCTAAGACTAAAAATTCACAGGGTTAAGATCTGAGAAACCTTGAGGAAAGAGGTGAAATTCCTGTTTAGCATTAAAAGTCATAGAACTTAAAAATTTCTACAACCCTAACCCCTGAAACATCTATTTTGGAAATCACATGAACAGTTAGCAATCAAGGAGCTAGATAGCATGGATCCTCCTAAAGGCCCCACGCAAGCTCATCCCAAAGGTGGTACACAAGGTAATGAAATACTTCTTGATGGATTTCATGTTGACATTCAATATTTTAAAAGCGATGTGATCCATGAAAATCTAAAAAAAACACACACTACTAGGTTATTTTGTGGGGCTTATCCCACTAGAGGTTGTGATTAATCCTTGGGCCAAAAGGCTTGGGGACCTCATGGGTGGATTTGCACAACAATCCATAGCCTAACTAAGATATTTTTTTCATTTGTCTTTTGTTGAAGAGAGCTATTTCCATTAAGTAATTTCTCATGGCCCCTAGATGTGTCAAAACAACTTGGTTGTGTTAATCAAGTGGCATAAGGAATTCTGTGTTGAGGAGGCCTACCAACTTTACTATCTAGTCTAAGTTGAATTCCCAAGGCTCCCTTTACAAAACTAAGCTTTTCTAGAACATACTTCAGCATCAATTAGCAATTTCATTTGCCATGAACCATTGCATTACTTTAACCCATACCCTCAATTGTCTCAGAGTTGACATATTCAAAGATCTGAAGGAATTTGTGTATATCTGAGGGGGAGGTAAAATTATTCATCATCCAGTGTGGTATATCAATCTCCCCAACCCCTGTTTCAAGTGTCAAAGTACACACCATAGGATTAAAGCTAAGTTGCATGAAACATGTGTTAAGGTTTAAGCTATTATTAGAGTTCTTTACATTTCACTAGATAACAATAACATAATATAGGATCACTGAGAAATACACAATCACAAGAGACACATCATTTATCCTGGGAAACCCTCATGGGGGAGAAAACCTAGCAAAACTTCCTTATTATAGATAGCCAATACAATGCAAAGAG
>JASDQU010736900.1:286772-299353 GCA_032191745.1 Picea mariana
TTTTACAATGGCCGACATGATCAATCCACAATAGGGGATTGATCTAATGAATAATATAACAATAATAATTAGAATACACTTTGCAGTTACACTATTTCAACACTCCCCCTTAACAAGAAGGGTATTCTGCAACAACATCAAGTGAGAGAGAGGACAACATCATCAACAACATCAGGTGGGTGAGAGGACAACATCATCAAGATCATCTTGGAACACTGACTGGCGTATCTATAAATCATTGGAAGTTTTCTCATCGGCAACATCATCATTCTCAAAGGAATGAAATCATCATCTGCATCAATATGGATTAGTATAAAACTAATACATCGTCATCACAGCGTGAGGTTGGCTCATCATCATAGCACAAGGCTGGCTCATCACCACAACACAAGGTTGGCACATCATCACAGCACAAGGCTGGCTCATCATCAGAGCATGAGGTTGGCACATCATCACAGCACGAGGTTGGCACACTATACAACAATTAAGCTATAATCACAATACTGGATTGGCTTTACGTCACAACTATCAAGCTGGAAGCACAGTATTCGTCTTGCTTTTCGTCATATCAATCAAGCTGGAAGCACAATACTGGACTGGCTTTACGTCATAGATATCAAGCTAGAAGCATAGTACTCGTCTTTCTTTTTGTCACATCAATCAATCTGGAAGCACAATAGTGGACTGACTTTACATCACAGCTATCAAGCTAGAAGCACATTACTCGTCTTGCTTTTCGTCACAGCTATAAAGCTGGAAGCAAGGTACTAGACTGGATTTACGTCACATCAATTAAGTTGGAAGCACAGTGCTAGAAATATCTCAACACAGCAACTAGACTTGCTTTATGTCACAACAGTTGGGCTGGAAGCACAGTACTAGGCACATCTCAACACAACAACTAGACTTGCTTTACATCACAGCAGTTAAGCTAGAAGCACAGTACTAGGCATGTCTCATCAACTAGACTGGCTTTACGTCACAGCGGTTAAGCTGGAAGCACAATACTAGGTATATCTCATCACAACACTACTCCCCCTTTTGAGGAAGGTCCTTTCAGACTATACCAAGCTTATCTCGAAAGTGCTCAAACTTTACACGAGATAGAGGCTTGGTAAACACATCGGCAACCTGTTCATCCATGCTAACATATTGGAACTTTATGGCTCTTCTCTGCACCATGTCACGGATGTAATGATATCGGATCTCTATGTGCTTCAACTTGTCATGAAATACAGGATTCTCTGTCATTTTTATGCAGCTCTGGTTGTCACATAGGATCGTGGTTGCTTCTATCTCTAGGTCGAATAGACCAATCAATAACTTACGAAGCCATATAACTTCGCAGCTGGCAGAACACGCAGCAATGTATTCTGCTTCCACTATACTGAGAGCAATGCTAGATTGCTTCCTACTCTGCCATGAGATCATGGTTGATCCCAAACTAAAACAACATCCTGAAGTGCTCTTCCTGTCAGAGACACTTCCAGCCTAATCTGAATCAGTGTACCCACTCAGTGTGAAATCATGATCTTCATCATAGTTGAGACCAAAATCTAATGTACCCTTAAGGTACCTCATCACATGTTTTGCAGCAACTAGGTGAACATGTCTGGGTTCTATCAGAAACTGACTCAAAGTGTTCACGACAAAAAAATATCTGGTCTGGTGTTTATCAGGTACATTGGCGATCCAATGATCTGTCTATACAGTGTGGCATCAATCAATTATGATGAAGTGTCGACCAGTAGCTTCAGCTTCGTTTCCATGGGTGTATTCATGGGCTTGCACTCCAACATGTCGAATCTCTTTTGGATTCCGAATGCATACTTTCCTTGGTTAAGGAAGATTCTCTCTGGGCTCTTCCATACCTCAAGATCTAAGAAATAATGCATTAGGCCAAGGTCTTTCATCTCAAATTTTGAAGCAAGCTTCTTCTTACATTCGATGATGAGATTTTCTTCTCCAGTTAACAATAGGTCATCCACATACAGCAACAATATCACCGGCTCATCGTTCATAACCTTGAAGTAGAGGTTAGAATTTGCTTTACTCTTGGTAAACCCCAATCTCATCAAAAAATCGTTTATCCTACCATGCCAAGCTCTAGGAGCTTGCTTTAATCCGTACAGAGCCTTCTTCAACTTGTAGACATGAGTCTTCCTGTCTTCAACTTCAAATCCTTGAGGTTTCTCTATATACACTTCTTCTTCAATGACACCATTTAAGAAAGTTGTCTTTACATCCATCTGGTGCAACTTCCACTTCATCTTAGCTGCAAGGGATATGATGGTTCTAATCGAAGTGTATCTGGCGACAAGAGTGAATGTCTCTTCATAGTCAATGCCTTCCTTTTGAGAAAATCCACGAGCGACAAATCTTGCTTTGTACTTCTCAATACTTCCATCAACAACATGTTTTATTTTGAAGAGCCATTTGGAAGATACCACATCCTTGCTCTTCAGTCTGGGAACTATTTCCCATACATCATTCTTTATTATGGATTGGTATTCTTATGTCATGGCTTCTGCCCATTCTTTCTTCTGAATGGATTCAAAGCAGGTAGGCTCCTTTTCTAGGAGATCACACATCAAAGCCATATAGCTGGAGAATGGATTAGGTCTCTTCACCTGTCTCGTGGTTCCTTCAGGAACGCCATACTTCTCTCCATATTGAATAAGCTCTCTAGCCCAAGCTGGCTTTCTCTTATGGGAGATCGTCATCTGAAGAGGTTCTTGAAATTCTACTATGTCATGATCTTCTAGAATTTCCTCATCAGGGGAAGCTACGACTTCCCTCACTGGTTTTGCAACTCTGGGAACCTCCCTCACTGATTCTGCAACTCTGGGAGCTACAGGTTCTTCTTCATATACTTCTTCAAGCTAGAATCTTCTAGATTTCTTGAGCAGTGCATCTTCATCAAAGGTCACATCCCTGTTGATCTCAATGTGATGGTGACCTGATATATAAATCCTGAAGGCCTTGGAGACCTCACAGTATCCCACAAATATTCCCTTCTTTCCTGAGGGTTCCAACTTGTTTCTCTTCTCTTTCAGAATATGTATAAATACTGGGCAACCAAATATTTTGAGATGGCTTACCTCTAGCTTCTTTCTGGTGAACATCTCTTCCAGGGTCTTGAACCCAAGTGCACTATGGGACAATCAGTTTTGTACATATATGGTTGTCATTGCCATTTCTGTGCATAAGCACATTGGAAAATCTTGATCATGGATCATGGTCTTCACTGCTTCCATTATCATTATGTTCTTTATTTCTGCCACACCATTTTTTTGAGGATTATAGGGAGTGGTGAGCTCCCTCTTGATCCCAACATCTTTGTAGAAGTTCACAAACTCCTTTGAGGTGTATTCTCCTCCATTATTTGACCTAAGTATCTTGATATTTCTTTTGGAAAGATTCTCTATCAAGGATTTGAATTCCTTGAATTTACTGAACACTTCATCTTTTGATTTCAAAAAGTAAACCCAAGTCTTACAAGAATAATCATCAATAAAAGATACATAGTATACATATCCACTGATGGAAGATGATCGCATTAGGCCACACACATTTGAATGAATGAGTTCTAGGACTCCTTCTGCTTTGTTGTCTCTCTTCGGAAAGGGGTTCTTGATGTTCTTCCCTTGTGCACATCCATTGCACACGCCTTCATGGTCAACCTTGAGTTTTGGTAGACCTGTGAATGCTTTGCATACATATGGTAGCGCCTTGTAGTTGATGTGGGCTAATATTTTATGCCAAAGTTCACATGGATTCTCAATGGCGTGGGTCATGGCAGCTTCTGAGTGACCCTTTAGCTTATACAATCCACCTTCTTCTTTTCCAATGACGATTGCTTCTTTCAGGGTTTCTACTTTAGCCCACATAAGAACTTCTCCATCTATAAAGGCAAATCTAAAGCCTTTCTTTTCTAAAGCTGATATGAAGAGTAGGTTCTTTGTCAAACCTGGTATATAGAGTACGTCCTTCATCTTCATTGAGTTCCCTGAGTTAAGCTTGTAGATTGATTCTCCCACTCCCTTGATTGGGTATTGATAATCATCTCCAAGTGTCACTTTCTAAGAAAAATTATTTTCTGAAATGTAAGAGAGAATATCTCTGTCCCGTCATGTGCTTGGAGGCACCACTATCAATGAGACAAGTGTCCTCTCCAGGTGTTATCGATCCTAAGAGGGTCGAGATTAAGACATAGTCTTTGATTTGTTCTCTTAATATCTTTGTGGGTGGATCTTCATCTTCAACTGTATGGGCATGGTGCCTCTTATTTTTCCTCTTGTATTCTTCTCGTCTAGATGGACAATATCTCGCAATATGTCCCATCTTGTCACAATGGTAGCATTGGACAGATGAGTAATCTCTTTCCTTTCTTTGTCCTTTCTTCTGGAATCTCTTTGGTTGAGATTCTTTATGACTGAATTTGTTTTGGGGGTGAGACTCTTTATGAGTTTATTTCTGGAAGTAAGACTCATTTCTTCCTCCTTTGGTGTGAGTAGCTAGGGCTTGATCTTCATCTCTTTCTAGTAAAGCCTCTTGGTTAGCTACTCTTGATTCTTCTTGAATGCATTCTTCCCATAGACCGTCAAACTTTAGTTTCTCCATTCTGGCACAAATCGTTTGGATGAATGCATCCCAAGGTCTTGTGAGACCATTAAGGGTTTTTATTATGAGTTCGTCTTTGTCTATGGCATCTCCAATTGCTTCTAGTTGTTCTTTGAATTGGGATATTCTAGAGAATTATTCTTGGATTGATTCTCCTTTCTGCATCCTTGTATTCTTGAGCTGGGTTCTTAGATTCATCTTTCGATTTATGTTCTTTCCTTCATATAGTCTGTTTAGGGCATCAAACATTTATTTTAGAGTCTTCTTTGATGACACATAAGGAATCAGGTGATCTTTGATTGAATCTGCAATGATTCTTTTGGCCCTGATCGTGTCCTTTTGGTGCTTTGCTTTGTCTGCAACATCGGTGGGTTCTGGTACTTCTTCTTTGATGAATCTTGCTAGGTCATTCTATTCAAGATTGAGACCAATCCTATACTTCCCTGCATGGAAGTTTTCTACTCCTTCCAGCTTGTCAACAAGCTTGGTGCTTGCAGACATCTTTTACCTGGAGCTAAGAAAATGTCCAAAAATGAAAATGCTCAAAATCAAATTCTGAACTTACCAGGAGGTGCGCTTGGCTGAGGCGAGTATCTTGGTGTGTTTGGATATGAGAAAATCCAACTTTTACCCCTCCAAATTTGATTTGTGGATTTCTGGACTAGTGCTTCTGGTTTTCTGGTACTTCTGGTACTCTGGTTTCCTGGTACTTCCGGTACTTTGTGAAAACTAAGGTTTCACTTTCCAGGAGATCTAGCCACTGAAACGTTGCGATGAGGATGCCAAAGTGATCCTTGAGGAAGGGCACATTTTTCTAGATGGTTTTAGGGTTGAAATACTTCACCAACAAAAAGCCCTAATTTGCATGTACAACAACAATGACGTTTTTCACTTTCTCTTGTGAAAGATGCTCTCTTCATCTTAGCTCTGATACCATGTTAAGGTTTAAGCTATTATTAGATTTCTTTACATTTCACTAGATAACAATAGCATAAGATAAGATCACTGAGAAATACACAATCACAAGAGACACATCATTTATCCTGAGAAACCCTCATGGGGGAGAAAACCCAACAAAACTTCCTTATTATAGATAGCCAATACAATGCCAAGAGATAACTCAAACAAATATAGAAATCCCTCTCCCAAGAATGTGCCTCTCTTTCTCTCTCTCTTCTCCAACTGCAGCTCCGAAACTTGCTTCTCAATGAGCAAGTGAGTGTGTGTCTAAGTGAGGCGCTAGCCTCCTTATTTATACAATTCTGGCACGTGTGGAGGTGTTTTTTCACTGGCAGGGCTGACCTCTCAATCTGGGTGGTTATAACCACCTTTAATATATTCTGGGGCCTCTTTAATATATTTTGGGGCCGACTTCTTATTCTGTCTATTACAATTATGTTTTGACCAATCCGAAAAAAGGGGATTTGGTCTTTTACAATAACCGACATGATCAATCTGCAATAGGGGATTTATCTGATGAATAATATAACAATAATAATTATAATACACTTTGCAGTTACATTATTTCAACAACATGGAAATGTATACAAGTTTCTAAAACGATAAGGCCTAGAAATGTGACCACCCCCCCCCTGAAAGAAAAATGGGTACGTGGGGGGAACGTGGTTTATAAAAAATACAATTTGATGATTGCAGCTTTGTGAGACATTCTCCAGGTCATACTCCTCGATGGACTAAGTTGGGTTGACCTGTGATGATACTCCTCTATGGACTGACTTGAGTATGACACTTATCGATGGACCAATAAGTTGTACTGGGTTGGTGTCCAACGACTCTTGGGTTGTAGCCCAAGAGGTTGGGATTTTGTATTGGGTTGGTGCCCAACGACCCTTGGGTTGTAGCCCAAGAGATTGGGATATTGTACTGAGTTGGTGCCCAACGACACTTGGGTTGTAGCCCAAGTGGTTGGGACATTGTATTGGGTTGGTGCCCAACGACCCTTGGGTTGTAGCCTAATAGGTTGGGATATTGTACTGGGTTGGTGCCCAACAACCCTTGGGTTGTAGCCCAAGAGGTTGGGATATTGTACTGGATTGGTGCCCAATGACCCTTGAGTTGTAGCCCAAGTGGTTGGGATGTTGTATTGGGTTGGTGCCCAGGGACCCTTGGGTTGTAGCCCAAGAGGTTGAGATACTATACTGGGTTGGTGCCCAGTGACCCTTGGGTTGTAGCCCAAGTGGTTGGGATACTATGGGTTGTAGCCCATTGTCCCTTGTGGTTTTAGCCCTTGACGGTGATCACACACACTATGTGGTTGTAGCCCTAATGTATTCTAGTGGGTTGTATCCCCTAGACGATATGATAAGGTCCACATTGGTTGTAGCCATGTGTGATGGGATAGAGAAGACTTTCACTATGACGTCAAGAGAAGGAAGAAGGCCCATGCCTTGCATAGAAGACTTAAAGGTTCAAGTCGAACCTATTGAGAGGTGCCACTTGGATGTGACAGTTCACACGTTGGACTTGTATATATAGGAGAGCTATCTCCCATTTGTAGACATCACTTGGATATCATTCTCTCTTGTGTATTTCACTCTATTGGACTAGTACGCTATCTTTGGAGTTGTAGTGCCATTCTTCGTTCTGCTCTTGTATCTTCTCTTGGACAAATATTATAGTGAAAGGTTGTTGGGTTTTCTTCCCTTGTGCAGAAGGGTTTCTCAGGATAAATTCTTGTGTATCTTGTGCATGGTTATATTCTTGTGATCCTGGTTATTTACTGCAGTTATTGTATATGGTTTATGCTTCAGTTATGCTTCCGCTGATGTGAAATGATAAAGAAAGTTAATGAAATTGAACAAGCATAAAATTCTAACAAAATATACATACACAGTTTTTTAAATAACACATTATCTTACAAGGAAAAAAGGAAGAAAATAAGAATGATACACATAAATGATATTTTAGAAGGAGACGCATGTCTACATTAACTCCCATATATGATTACATGATGCAAAATCCCATAACCTAGTGGTCTTGACGAAATCCAATATAATACTCTCATACATGATAGAATCCAGTGAAAATGCCACAATCCTACCAACCCTAAAATACTGAAAATTGTTAAGTTTTTTGAATTCTAAATGGGATATGAAATTCTACTTTATCCATATGAAGTCTGGTAAGGTTGGAACCACTCTCAAACATCCTGAAATAATTAATGGTAATGTTAAAAATTTAATTAAAAGTTGACATCATTCTCCTTTATCTTACCTTTTCTATCCTTTTGCATTCTCCTTTATTTTACATTTTCTATCCTTTCACTTTATGAATTTAATATTACCATTAATTACCAAGGTGAAAAAATCCTCAAAGCTCAATCTCCTATCTTTACTTGTATTAAAGGGTCATTGGCACAGACAAGGCGATATTTTTGAATGGGCCCCATGCCCCTCTCGAGCGCTTAGGTGGGCCCAGAAACTTCTAAAAACATGCTCTAAATGTCACTGGAAATGGCCAAACTACCTTGGAATTGACGTTGATCATACTGTACTATGTTTCTAGATTTGTAAATGTTGTACGGTATGAATGGTGATGTTTCCAAGGTGTTTTGTACCCATTTTGACATTTCCAAGCATTTCTTGCAACTTAGGATTAAAGACTACAACTTGTTGGAGAAAAATGATGTTGTTGCTCCCCACGTTGTTGAAATAAGAGGTAGGAATTCCATTCCTTGCCCTAAACAAACAATGAAGGTTCAATAAGGGTTGTAAATAAGGGAAAATCTCCCTAAACTCAATAATCTAGTCAATTCCCAAGGCATGGATGCTCAAATTGGCCCCTCAGGCCATCCCTGACTAAATCAAAAGAAGTCTTCAAGCTCTATGGTGGTTAAAACCCTTCTTGTTAGTTCCCAACAAAATTTCCCAGAGGGGGATGGGGATCATCAGGCTTGATCTCCACCCCACACCTGAATGCTTCTCAATCAACCCCTAGTGTTGAACATTATCATTAGAGGCCAAAAAACAAGATTTTAAATGAATTCTTCCCACCCAAGATGCAAAATGTGACATCCCCATACACATTCAACACCTTAGCTAGACAAGAAAGTGAGGAGACAATGGATTACCACACAAAAAGTTCACAATGAACGCAATTTCACGAAATGTACAAGGTCTTACATAATCCTATTGCAAATCCATGGTTTGGAAAATTGGAAATGTTGTTTCTAATCTTGATATTCTTTGTTTGCAAGAAGTTAAAGTAACTGATGTTATGCTTAAGTTGTCCCTTTAAGGAATCTAGCTGAACTCTATTAACCATGTTGAACGTATAGGTGGGGCTACAACCCTGATTTCTCCAAAATGGGTAGAATCTATTATCCAACATGGCACTAATCCCTCAAATCATGTTGTACAGACCATGTTTAATTTCAAAGGCCATTTGGTAGTCCTACCTAACATTTACACTCCTAATGATGTATACAAAGGGTAACCTTGTGGGAGTGCTTAGCCGAAGCATTGCTCAAGGCCTATTGGTTTCTCTATGGTGATTTCAACAATTTTGAGACTCAAGAATGTCAATTTTCACATGCAATTCTATGTGACTAATTTTCAAAGCTGAAAATTGCTTCCTAGGGAGCTAACAGTAAACCCTAGCTGTTATCACTGAACAATTTTACACTGAGAATTATTGACTGAAAATATATGCAATGGAAACAACAAGATCGGAGATGAATCATCAAGACACAAGACACACAAAATTTTTGTTATGTAACCTTGTCAAATTCAGAAATCCTGAGGGAAAAACCAGCTCTCCCAACCAATACAATTTCACCAAAATATGAGGACAACCTTGTCCTCCAATAATAGAAAAATCAGAAAACCAAACCTCAACAAATCCCTGGAATTTTCCTTCACCCACAAATATGTTGCACACCACTTGTACGGCCTATTAATGTCACATGTACTGTTGTTGACATCAGCCTGTACGGACCTGCTTCTGCCCATAAAACTTTGTATGGATGTGCACGATTCACCTTACTACAACCCAAGTACATACGTGATTGTGCCCACTGCAATCTGGGTACATACGTGACTCTACCCACTGCAACCCACAAACATGTATGAAAAACTGTATACACTTACGTACGATTTGCTCCACTCATACAATTTCTTCCTTCTGCAGCTACCTCTCTCCTAGGCCATATTTTCCAGAGTTACAGACATTCCCTTGATGAAATCACCAAGCTCCTTGGCACAAATGTAGACTCACTTATGCCAACTCCATCATGTCTCCACACTAACTAGACAATGAAATATCACAATGACCTCTCTCCTTTATATACAAGTCTTAGGGGTCAACATAGAAGCCCCTCCACAAGTCAACATCAAATTAGACTTTCTTGTGGGTGTGAAGCCCCAACACAAACCCACAAAGCCCATCACCAAACCCATGAAGCCCCAGCTTCATTCCAAAGGTGTTTTTCACCAAACGAAGAGTGTAATGTTGTGCCCACGACGATTCCCACATGCCCAACACCTAGGGTAATGTGAGAATACCTACCTGATGCTATAAAACATCAACAAAGAAGACAAAGAAGGATTGTTTCTTATATGTATTCCAGCAAGAGAGTAATTGGCCTAGAATGGCATCAAGGCCAGACTCATTTTGTATGACCCCAACAAATTTCATTGTAAAGACTCTTTCGAAATGTGGTTCACATAATCCAATTTCCAAAAAGGAAACAACAAAAATAGAAAAAACCAGACAAAGCTATGCTCTCTAAGTAAAATTTCTTCTTTTTCGATCATGAAGGTGAAATTGTAATGCAAATCCCTAGAAAATATCACCCTATATAACTACCAACCTATCATTTTCTCCATTTCAAGGAATTTAGTTAAACCCACGGTCACAAATTCAAGATTTATGTTGAACACATCCCTTTTGAAGCATTCATCTTGTATTGAAGACAAAGACAATCCTCACCTTCCAAGGAAACCAATTGCTAGCCCCAGCTAGCATGTCCTCCACACGCATCTGAGATGCTAACATGTCTGCCAAAATGCGCTCACTCTAATGCTCCAAGTGAAAAGGAATGTTGCCTCACTCCTGTCAACACAGGTGTGAAAAGAGGCAAGCGAACATCGACCTCACTCCTAGAAAATAGGTGTGAAAAGAGGTCATAAACTACAGCCTCACTCCTGTCCATGCAGGTGTGAAAAGAGGTTGTCCACAAGTGTCAAAAATCAGCCATGAACTGTCCAATAAATCTGCCCACAAGTTGTCCACAAACTCTGTCAACAAGTTGTCCAAAATCTGCCCTGAACTGTCCACGAAAATGCTCAAAAATCAACAAGTCTAAGCCACCATTGGCTCTAATACCATGTAGATTTTCTGAGGTCCTATGAGGCTGCCACCTAAATTCTGTCCTTGAACTTAGTATGGCTCTAAGTTTCAACTGTGTGGTTGTCGTTTGCTTTTGTTTTAGGACAGAAAACAATCACCAAACTTTCTGCTCAATATTTGATGGTCAAGTGCCCTTTTGAGGTGCCCTTGCAAGTGTTTTCTTTACTCAATGTTAGCACATGCAATATACATCAAAACAAATAACACTACCTCTAGATCTTTAACTTTAAAATGTTGATCTACACTTCTAAGCATGCATAAAATTGACACAGGTATTGTTGATCTTCATGAATTTGCCCTCTTAGATCCATACATCCTTGACTCCATTTTTCCCAAGATTTGACTAGGCACTGGACTTGGGGTTTTTTCATCATATTTTGGGTTCTCATTGTAGATTTTAACCTTGTACAATATCTACTGCAAACAGATATTCAATAAAAGAACAGAAAATATACAATGACAAATACAAACATTACATAGAGATTTTTCCCCTGGAAACCCAAACCAGGAAAACCAACATATTCTATATTCATTCATGTATGTTACTTTGTTTACAATACAATATACATATAGGAGCCAGCGGCATCCAAAACCCTAACCCAATGACATGGATTAGTCCACAACCCTAATTCCTTAACCGAAAATAGAAAACCATCGGCAAAAACCATGTGCCGAACAACCACCTAAATATGTGACACATTTCCCGAGGCATGTGACACATTTCCTGAGGTAGAATATTCGCCCCCCTGCACCCCCCAAGGGGGGCTTAGCGGCCCCCCTTCAAACTCCCCTGCGTGCCCGGCGCATACGCTTAGACACTACAACTCGTGCAAAGAATATAACACATACCCAACATTCTCCCACTTGTTGTTTTATTTGCATACAGGGGGTTACAGGGTTACATAGTCAACAATCCAAGGTAGCAATGCCCATGGATCCTCTACACCAAGAGAACTTCTCAGTGCTCACAGATTTTGTTAATGAATCTGCAACATTCTTCAAAGTGTCCACCTTCATCAACAATACTTTATTTTCTTCAACTATGTCTCTCACAAAGTGATATTGAATATCAATATGCTTTGTCTTTGAATGGTGAGTTGGGTTCTTCGCCAGAAAAATTGCACTCTGACTATCACAATCTATCCTTACAACTTGTTGTACCAACCCAATACTTGAACACAATCTTTGTAACCATACTGCTTCCTTACTTGCATGAGTGGATACCATGTATTCAACTTCTGTAGTTGAAAGTGCCACTACAGCCTGTCTTTTGCTCATCCAACTTATTGCTCCTCCAAACAGGTTAAACACATACCCACTTGTAGATCTTCTATGATACAGATCTCCAGTCCAGTCTGCATCCACAAAGCCATGTATATCCACCACTCTGTCCAATCTCGGTCTTCCTTCGTAGCACAATCCATAACTAGCAGTGCCACACAAATACCTGAAAACCCTTTTTACTGTTGTCCAATGCTCCTTCCCTGGTTTTGACATATGCTTGCTCAAAACTCCCACTGCATCTGCACTGTCCGGTCTAGTAGATACCATTGCATACATCAAACTGCCAACTGCACTCGCATATGGAC
>JASDQU010736900.1:302999-323305 GCA_032191745.1 Picea mariana
AACCCCCTTGCACGCCCGACGCATATGCTCAGACACTACAACTCGTGCAAAGAATATAACACATACCCAACACTCACACCATTCATTCGTCCACCTATATTACAACCATTCATTTTGATTGGGCATACTCTTCAATAAATCACCGTATGCCTCCACTATGTAGCCTTAGCAATCCTATCCTTAGGGGAAGACCCCTTTAAGTTGGAGAAGAGCCAACCAAAAGTGAGAGGAAGAGCTATTATGGTGACAGTGGGTAGTATTTTTAAGTTGCATAAACTAGCTCCTTGATGCTTGAGTCTTTACATCATATGGGGCTATAGATTTTGTTGTAACAATCTCTCATGTCTTTGAATCACTAGGGTTTCTTGGAGCATCTTGAATACTAGGTTTTGGGTTTCACTTGGAGACTTGGAGATTAGTGTTTTGAGATGAAACCCTAGGTTGTACTTGCGGATTGGGGCTGCAAAGAGCTAAAATATTGTCTATTTTAGTTGTTATTTTATTTATATTTCATAACAGCGCTAAGATTGAAAATTCATAGGGTTAAGATCTAAGAAACCTTGAGGAAAGAGATGAAATTCTTGTTTTGCATTAAAAATCATAGAACGTAAAAAAATCTACAACCCTAACCCCTGATACAGCTATTTGGGAAATCACACAAAGAGTTAGCAATAAAGGAGCTAGATAGCATGGTTCCTCCTAAAGGCACCACGCAAGCTCATTCCAAAGGTGGTACACAAGGTAATGAAATACTTCCTAATGGATTTCATGTTGACATTCAAGATTTTGAATGCGATGTGATCCACGAAAATCTAAAAAAATACACACTACTAGGTTATTTTATGGGGTGTATCACACTAGAGGTTATGATTAATCCTTGGGCCAAAAGGCTTGGGGACCTCATGGGTGGATTTTCATGACAATCCATAGCCTAACTAAGGGATTTTTTTCAATTGTCTTTTGTTGAAGAGAGATATTTCCATTAAGTAATATATCATGGCCCCTAGATGTGTCAAAACATCTTGGTTGTGTTCATCAAGTGGCATAAGGAATTCTCTGTTGAAGAAGCCTCCCAACTTTATTGTCTGGTCTAAGTTGATTTCCCAAGGCTCCCTTTACAAAACTGGGCTTTTCTGGAACATACTTCGGCTTCAATTCGCAATTTCATTTGTCATGAACCATTGCATTACTTTAACCCATACCCTCAAAAGAGGGTCTGTTTCAGGGTTGACATCTTCAAAGATCTAAAGGAATTTGTGCATATCTGAGGGGGAGGTAAAATTATTCATCATCCAGTGTGGTACATCAATCTCCCCAACCCCTGTTTCAAGTGTCAAAGTCTACACCATATGATTAAAGCTAAGTTGCATGAAACATGGAAATGTATACAAGTTTCTGAAACGATAAGGCCTGGAAATGTATACAAGTTTCTGAAACGATAAGGCCTGGAGGGTGCATTCTATGTGGACCTTTAGCATCTTGTCTTAGTTATCATGCCTATTTTTGGTAGTAAGCCTCCTCTTGGAGACTTTTATTGTATTTTCCTTCCTATTTTTGGAAGAGGGCAAGTTCTCTTGGAGAGGCTAGTTTCCACATACCTTGACATGGTCAACCATCAATTGAGCAGGGATCTAAATACATTTTTTTATTATTTCTTTGACCTGTTATGGAGTTTGTTAGAAAATAATTAAAAAAAAATTGTAAGAGAGAAGAGACTCCCTCTATAAAGAGGAGCTTTCTCTCCATTTGAAAAGATTGTTGAGAATTTAGGGATTAAGGATCTGTCCCTTTGAGCTACATTTGTACATTGCACTCTTGAAGCTTTATGGAAGATTGAAGGTATAGCATCTTTTTGATGTGAGGATTTATGTTTTCAATGTAGATTTTTTGAGGTCATATGAGGCTACCATCTAAAGTCTGTCCTTGACCTTAGTATGGCTCTAAGTGTCAATTGTGTGGTTGTCTTCTCTTGCTATTTTTAGGATAGAAAACAGTCACCAAACTTTCTGCTCAATATTTGATGGTTAAGTGCTCTTTTAAGGTGCCCTTGCAAGTGTTTTCTTTACTCAATGTTAGCACATGCAATATACATTAAAACAAATAACACTACCTCTAGATCTTTAACTTTAAAATGCTAATCTACACTTCTAAGCATGCATAAATTTGACACAAGTATTTTTGGTCAATGTGACCTTGGATAAAACCCCTCCGGGGAAAACCAGTTTGGGATATATGTTTATAAATGAGGAGAATAGATGGTGGAATACAGCAAGTACAAAATATAGATGAACCTGTTACAATAACAGCTTGTCTCAAGTTGAAATACAAGTCCAAACCAAGGATGTGTGCCCTAGCATGGTGTGCCCCTCACAAATGCTACCAAATCCACCATAACTGCTCCAGATGCAAGCTGTGAGATCATAATCGAAAACCCCTCCACAGGAATGAAGCTCTGATGTGTGGCCTCCCTCTGCAACTAATCCCATTGCAATCAGGTGTAAGACCTCCCCACTATTTATGCACCCTCCTCAACAAGTGCACCCTCCACATGAATGAATGCTCCTCAGTAAACCAACCAAGCTCCATGCTAGATGCCTCCCTCCATGAAAGCATGCTCCCAAGCTATCCTCACCCAATGCAACAATCCTCATCCTCTTGCCCTTCTCCAAGCTGCTTTGGTGAGAATACAAGTGAATAGGCTATCCTTTGCCCCTTGCGCCCTCCTTTAGGAAGCATAAGGAAACCTAAAAGATCGGTGGATGAGATTATCTCATCTCATCCCTAATCAATGGTTGAGATCATCTCAACTAAATCTCAAACCAAAACCCACTTTACTTAAGTTTCCATAGTTTCACTTTATGTCTATTAATTCACCCACTTTGTGAATTAATTGTCACTTTAGGATGAAATGACCAAATTTCACTTTTGACTTAAGTCTCCTAAGTCAAAGTGAAATTAGACACAAAGTGCATAGTACAAGGTACAAAGTACTTCCCTCATGTGTTTAGAAGATCACAAACACAAGGGGGACCACTTTCCAAGGTACCCAAATCTCAACATTCAATTCATTCATATGTTGTTTATTGTCATAGGAAACTCTTGTAGCATGTTATGAAGTCCTTGTAATGAACTATGTGTCATTTGGATAATGTAATGTGAGGATATAATCCCTCTTATGCTTATTTTTTTTATTTTAATCTTACATCTAACAAAACTACTTTCTGCTAGAATAATATGGCATCAACTTCATAGCAATGTTTTATAGTGGCAGCCCTAGCTGTCCAAGGTTTATTTTTTGCAATAATTTTCAGCAAGTTAAAGCTTAATTTTGGCATGCATGGCAGCACTTATTGCCTTACATCTTCACGAATTTGACCTCTTAGATCCATACATCCTTGACTCCATTTTTCCCAAGATTTGATGAGGCACTGGACTTGGGGTTTTTTCATCATATTTTGGGTTCTCACACCATTCATTCGTCCACCTATATTACAACCATTCGTTTTGATTGGGATTACTCTTCAATAAATCACCTTATGCCTCCACTTTGTAGCCTTAGCAATCCTATCCTTAGGGGAAGACCCCTTTGAGTTGGAGAAGAGCCAACCAAAATTGAGAGGAAGAGCTATTGTGGTGACAATGGGTAGTATTTTTAAGTTGCACAGACTAGCTCCTTGATGCCTGGGTCTTTACATCATATGGGGCTATAGATTGTGTTGTAAAAATCTCTCTTGTCTTTGAATCACTAGGGTTTATTGGATCATCTTGAATACTAGAGTTTGGGTTTCACTTGGAGAATTGGAGATTAGTGTTTTGAGATGAAACCTTAGGTTGTACTTGCGGATTGGGGTTGCTAAGAGCTAAAATATTGTCTATTGTAGCTGTTATTTTATTTATATTTCATAATATCCCTAAGATTGAAAATTCACAGGGTTGAGATCTGAGAAACCTCGAGGAAAGAGGTGAAATTCTTGTTTTGCATTAAGGAGCTAGCAATCAAGGAGCTAGATAGCATGGTTCCTCCTAAAGTCCCAATGCAAGCTCATTCCAAAGGTGGTACACAAGGTAATGAAATACTTCCTGATGGATTTCATGTTGACATTCAAGATTTTGAATGCAATGCGATCCATGAAAATCTAAAAAAAATACACACTAATAGGTTATTTTGTGGGGTGTATCCCACTACAGGTTATGATTAATCCTTGGGCCAAAAGGCTTGGGGACCTCATGGGTGGATTTGCATGACAATCCATAGCCTAACTAAGGGATTTTTTTCAATTGTCTTTTGTTGAAGAGAGCTATTTCCATTAAGTAATTTCTCCTAGCCCGTAGATGTGTCAAAACATCTTGGTTGTGATCATCAAGTGGCATAAGGAATTCTCTATTGAGGAAGCCTCCCAACTTTACTGTCTAGTCTAAGTTGATTTCCCAAGGCTCCCTTTACAAAACTGGGCTTTTCTGGAACATACTTCGGCTTCAATTGGAAATTTCATTTTCCATGAACCATTGCATTACTTTAACCCATACCCTCAAAAGAGGGTCTATCTCAAGGTTGACATATTCAAAGATCTAAAGGAATTTGCGCATATCTGAGGGGGAGGTAAAATTATTCATCATCCAGTGTGGTACATCAATCTCCCCAACCCCTATTTCAAGTGTCAAAGTCCACACCATAGGATTAAAGCTAAGTTGCATGAAACATGGAAATGTATACAAGTTTCTGAAATGATAAGGCCTGGAAATGTGACCACCCCCTCCCTGGAAAAAAAAAACGGGTATGTGGGGGGAACTAAAAAATACAACAAATATACAATTATAGTTTTTTAAATAACACATTATCTTACAAGAAAATAAGAATTATACACATAAATGATATTTTAGAAGGAAACACGTGTCTACATTAACTCTCATAAATGATTACATGATGCAAAATCCCATAACCTAGTGGTCTTGACTAAATCCAATCCCATACCCCGATACATGATAGAATCCAGTGAAAACACTACAATCCTACCAACTCTGAAATACTGAAAATTGTTAAGTTTGTTGAAATCTGAATGGGATATGAAATTTTTCTTTCTCCATATGAAGTCCGATGAGGATGGAACCACTCTCAAACGTCATGTTAAAAATTTAATTAAAAGTTGACATTCCCCTTTATCTTACATTTTCTATCCTTTTGCATTCTCCTTATTTTACATTTTTTATCCTTTTACTTTACGAATTTAATATTACCATTAATTACCAAGGTGACAAACTCCTCAAAGCCCAATCCCCTATCTCTATTTGTCTTAAAGGATCATTGGCACAGACAARGCAATATTTTCATAAGGGTCCCATGCCCCTCTCGGGCACTTAGGTGGGCCCAAAAACTTCCAAAAATATGCTCTAAACATCACTGGAAATGGTTGAAATGCCTTGGAAATGTCRTTGATCATACTGTACTATGTTTCCAGATTTGTAAATGTCATACGGTATGATTGGTGATGTTTCCAAGGCRTTTTGTACTTGTTTTGACATTTCCAAGCATTTCTTGCAACTTAGGATTAAAGACTACCACTTGTTGGCAAAAAATGATGTTGTTGCTCCCCACGTTGTTGAAATAAGAGGTAGGGCTTCCATGCCTTGCCCCAAACAAACAATGAAGGTTCAACGAGGGTGGTAAATAAGGGAAAATCTCCCCAAACCTAATAATCTAGTCAATTCCCCGGACATGCTCCAATTGGCCCCTTAGGCCATCCCTGACTAGATCAAAAGAGGTCTTCAAGCTCTATGGTGGATAAAACCCTTTTTTGTAGTTCCCAACACACTTCCCCAGAGAGGGATGGGGATCATCGAGCTTGATCTCCACCCTGTTATCCCCTAGCCTAGGAATAACTAAGGAGATCATGTCTCGAGGCCCACAGGTCCTAGACATGGCGTACCGAGAGCCAGACAAATTGAACATGGCCCCGCAGGGCCCCTCTTTTCTTCAGTGAAATCCACGTATCACCAGCAGCAGTATCCATCACACCAGCCTAGTCCTGAAGTAGCAGTGAGTCTTGCTCCATGATGTAATGAGTCTGGGTATCATGGTATGTATCACTCTGATTTTTGAAGCACTTGAACATGTTGTATTGAATCCTTCTTCATTTCATGACATTTGCTTGGAAATTATGCTCTTTGCCTTGTTCATACCTGGAAGGGTGACACCGTGCCCTAGTAAGTTGATTTCCCTTTAGGATGGGTCGCTACTGGGTGGATCTGTGAAAATCCATCGTCTGTTCCCTCCATACTTACCACTTTCCATATTTATTCCTTCCATCTCCCCTTTCCTTTTTGGGCATTGGGATTGGCTACACTATGAAGGGTTGTACCTTACCTCGTGGGAAGAAGGGGCTAAAGGACCAGAGGGTAAAAGTAGCTGGCAAGAGTTAAAAGCCAATTTTGAAACCTTCAAGATGCTTCGCCTAGGGATCCCCGAGAAAGCAATGAAAAGCTTCTCGGTAAGAAAAGGGGACCCACAAGATAACATAAACACTCAAGGTACTAGTTGATGGATAGGAGGTCTCATCATGAGCCGGCCTATTATGACCATGGGCATATAGCGGTATGACATTACCACCTATCTGGTCACCAAACTAGGGTAGTGGCTCTTGGTGGCATAGCCAAGAGAAAGGGGGTATCATCACAAGCCAACCTTCTCATTTCCGTGAAATGTTTGTGGATAACATTGTCACCTCTGATCATCAAGCCAGGACAGCAGTCCTCAACAATTTCCTTGAAGCACAAGATCAAAATATCAAAAGAAATAAATCTAAAAATAAAAGGCAATGAATGGGCTAGGAAACAATTGCATTCGTGACAAGGTGTAGCTCGCCCTCCACAAAGGCACCCACAGGTAAGACTCTATATTTCCTTGTTATCACATGCACCCCATTCCCAAATATTTACCCCATGCCACCTCCTACACTTACATGACTTGGACTAGATTCCACTTGGGAAACACCCAAAACTTAAGAGAGGTTAGCCCAATAGGACACCCTGGGACCCTCTCCAAAACTAACTTGTCAAATTGCATGACGTCTTTGAGCATTCGTTTGGGGTTAAGGGGGGCTTGATGCACATCTTTAGGTAATTTAATTATTGGATGTGATTTACATGCTATGATCATTGTGACTTATGAACCCCTGGAGGGATTACTTGTTGTTCCTACAGGACCTTGCTCGGTGGACATGTACATTGAAGGATAGTACCATGAAGAAGGAAGTCGTTGCCTTTGGAGGCACTCTGGCAGACCTTAGATGGACGAGCCCTACCTTCACTTCCTTGGATGATGGCCTTGGGAGTCCTAGAGACCATCCATCTAGCCCATGACTTCATATTGGAGGAGCTAGGGCTTCATGGAGTGATGCCCCAGTGAATGAAGGGAATTTGCACAACGTTCTGGCAACAAATGGTGAGATTAAGCCCTAGGAGGGGGCAACGTTCCATCATTAGAGGAAGTACATCCACCATGAGAGCTCAACGTCACCCTAGAAGGGCATGACTTCACCCCTAAAGGGATTTTCAATAGCAAATTAATTTTATTTAGCCCAAAAATTAATTTTTGTAAGAAACTGGCCAGGTTTGCCTATCTTTTTGACCTAAAACTTAATTAAGGTCACAATTTTGTATAAATAAGGCAAAAGTACATTCATTTTTCATCATAACTTGTCATGGGACAAGAGGACTAAAATTTTTGCCCCTCTTGGGTTATTGGCTGAAATAAGGAGGCACTACTCTTGTTTAAGGCTTATCTTTGCAACTTGGATCAATTTTTGAAGTTTTATGGTGATCTTGCATGGTATATTCATGATCATTCTTGGTGCAAGTAAGTAGAATCTGCATTTTGTCATCTATTGAATGGTTTATTGTATGGTTTTATTTTCTCATACAAGATTATGAAATTGCATGGTGTATTTAATGCTTGAAGTAAGAAACTTAAGGTGTTAGTTTCTTATTTTTTTTATTTTCCAAGCTTTCACTAAATTGATCTAGTAACTAATGAAACCCTAGAGCCCTAAAGTGCTAGCACTCTAGAGGTTTGCATTTGGGTATTGTTGCATAAGTATTTACTCCATAAAAATGCTAAGGAGAGCATGGCGCTAGGGCCTAGAAGTGCCTACACCCTAGCACTTTGTTTCTTGAGGTCAAAATCTAGGAGGACTTAAGTTGTTATTCCTCCTAGAATTTTTTTGTCTTAGACTTTTGTGTATTATCATTAGTTAGCAACTTTAGAAGAAGTCGCCATCTTTGACTCCATTACCCTAGAAAGGCACTAGTCATTGTCTTCTTCCCTTTGACAAGCAACCTTAAACTTTCAAACTCCCTTTTCAACTTGACAATTCCACTAACCTAGCTTGCTGCTACTACAACAATCATGTTGCAGCTCTAACAAGCACACTAACTAAGCTAACCTACCCAGAAATTTGCACTAACCTAGGCGTCATCACCCTAGGTTTTAGTCTTCCCTTTGCTACCTTTCTAAAGTGCAAATCCTGAAGTTGTTACTGCTATCATAGCTGTTGTTACAGCCCCTAACAGCCCTAAAAAATCATCCATAAAACCACTAAACATTTGTACTAAGCAAACTATAATCATTCGATGTTGAAGTAGTTGTCTTATTGCTTCATTATAGTACTTTTTTGAAGTGGTTTCTATTGCTGTCATCATCATTAATTAATGTTGCTATAAGCGTTTGGACAGACATTTAAGTCATTTATTGACTTTTATTAATCTTGAAATTGTGAGTGACAAAGTATTATCAAAATTTGCAAAGTCTTTATATCAATTTTGTCATCATAGCTTGCAATTTTCTGGATATATTTCTATTGCTATACATTTTATCTTTTAAGTGTTTTAGTAGAATATTTATATATTGAAGTCACTAATTTGAAACATCAATATCATTGATTGCTGCTAAAGTTTGTTGTTTCATTGGTAAAGGGCAGGTACCATTCATTTACTTTTCCTTTTCCCGCCTTAAACTTTACCAAGTGATTTTTCTCCTTGACTAACCTAGAGAGAGGGGTGGGTTTTACCCGGTCTTTTACCCTTCATCAACCAATTAGGTCTTGGGACGTCTCCCTTGGAGTGAGTTTCTTCTCCTCCTAAATAGAAAGAGGTATCCTATTGAAGTGACAATGATAGGACTACCTTCATGTTACATCAATCTAGGCCTACTTTCCTTTAGGCTTTGGGCAAGTATAGATTGTGTGATAACACACCCCATAACTAAATGCTTCTCAATCAACCCCTAGTGTTGAAAATTATCATTAGAGGCCAAAAAACAAGATTTTAAATGACTTCTTCCCACCAAAAATGCAAAATGTGACATCTACATACACTTTCAACACCTTAGCTAGACACGAAGGTGAGGAGACAATGGATTACCACACAGAAAGTTCACAATGAACGTAATTTCACGAAATGTACAAGGTCTTACATAATCTTATTGCAAATCCATGGTCTGGAAAATTGGAAATGTTGTTTCTAATCTTGATATTATTTGTTTGCAAGAAGTTAAAGTAACTGATGTTATCCTTAAGTTGTCCCTTTAAGGAATCTGATTGAACTCTATTAACCGTGTTGAAGGTACAAGTGGGGCTACAACCCTGATTTCTCCAAAATGGGCAGAATCTATTATCCAACATGGCACTAATCCCTCAAATCATGTTGTAAATACCATGTTTAATTTCAAAGGCCATTTGCTAGTCCTACCCAACATTTATTCTCCTAATGATGTCTACAAAGGGTAACCTTGTGGGAGTGGTTAGCCGAAGCACTGCTCGAGGCCTGTTGGTTGCTCTATGGTGATTTCAACAATTTTGAGACTCAAGATTGTTAATTTTCACATGCAACTCTATGTGACTAATTTTCAGAGCTGAAAATTGCTTCCTAGTGAGCTAACAGTAAACCCTAGTTGTTATCACTGAACAATTTTACACTGATAATTATTGATTGAAAATATGTGCAACGGAAACAACAAGATCGAAGATGAATCATCAAGACACAAGACACAAAATTTATGTTTTGTAACCTTGTCAAATTCAAAAATCCTGAGGGAAAAACCAACCCTCCCAACCAATACAATTTCACCAAAATCTGAGGACAACCTTGTCCTCCAATAATAGAAAAATCAGAAAACCAAACCTCAGCAAATCCTTGGAATTTTCCTCTTCCCACAAATCTACTGTAGACCACCTGTGTAGCCTGCTAATGTCACATGTACTGTTGTTGACGTCATCCTGTACGGACCTACTTCTTCCCATAAAAATTTGTACAAATGTGCGCGATTCACCTTACTGCAACCCACATACATACGTGATTGTGCCCACTGCAATCCATGTACCTACGCGATTGTGCCCACTGCAACTCGCGTACATATGCAACTGTGCTCACTACAACCCATGTATATGTATGAAAAACTGTACGAACACTTCTGTACGATTCGCTCCACTCGTACAGTTTATTCCTTTTGCAGTTGCCTCTCTCCTAGGCTAGATTTGCCAGAGTTACAGACATTCCCTTGCTAGAGTCAACAAGATCCTTGGCACAAGTGCAGACTCACTTATGCCAACTCCATTTCTCCACACTCACTACACAATGAAATGTCACAATGACCTCTCTCCTTTATATACAAGTCTTAGGGGTCAACATAGAAGCCCCTCCACAAGTCAACATCAAATTAGACTTTCATGTGGGTGTGAAGCCCCAACACAAACCCACACAGCCCATCACCAAACCCATGAAGCCCCAACTTCATTCCAAAGGCGGTTTTCACCAAACAAAGAGTGTAATTTTGTGCCCATGACGATTCCCACGTGCCCAACACCTGGGTAATGTGAGAATACCTACCTGATGTTATAAAACATCAACAAAGAAGACAAAGAAGGATTGTTTCTTGTATGTATGCCAGCAAGAGAGTAATTGGCCTAGAATGGCCTCAAGGCCAAACTCGCTTTGTACGACCCCAACAAATTTCATTGTAAAGACTCTTTCGAAATGTGGTTCAAATAATCCAATTTCCAAAAAGGCAACAACAGAAACAGAAAAGACCAGACAAAGTTATGCTCTATAAGTAAAATTTCTTCTTTTTTGATCATGAAGGTGAAATTGTAATGCAAAGTCCTAGCATATCTCACCCTATCTAACTACCAACCTATCATTTTCTCCATTTCAAGGAATTTAGTTAAACCCATGGTCACGAATTCAAGATTTATGTTGAACACATCCCTTTTGAAGCAATAATCTTGTATGGACGCTATCAGGAGAAGTCGAAACCTAATGCCTCAACCTCAAGGAGAGAAAGGGTGGATTTTGTCATGGGAAGATGTCATTCAACATGCCACAACCTTCTTGTGTGGATATAGTAGAAACGTGTTGTCCTTAGAAGAAGGAATATTAAGATTGTTATCGAGGCACTAGTGCAAGTTTCAAGGATGTTGCAATTTACCCCCTTCAACAAGAAATCGCCATCTAGTGTAGCCAAGTTGAGACATTTCTAAAGATCAAGGAAACCTTTAGAGCAAAAGTAGCTCAAATTCGTTCTCATCGCCATTGACTCAAGACAAGTGACAAGCCCAATAAGGTTTTCATCAAATACCTAACCTCTAAAGAATTGGCCAAGTGAATCAGAGCCATCAAGATAGTGGATGATATTGAAAAGGAATTCGTCAACTATTATAAAATGGTTTTCCAAACTCAATGAACGATAGATGAAATGAGGGTGGCCATGCAAACCTATATTAACATATTCTCCTAAAAGCCTAAAAATAAGTAGTAGAGATAATGCGAGCAAGGGCCAATGTTGGATGAATTGAACATTGCTTTTAATGAAATGGCTTTCGATAAGTCTTTTGGCCTTGATGATTGGTGCCACCTTTATACACACCTCAAGTAACGTGGAAGAAATATTCAATCCACTGGGTGTGTCCTTCGGGGCAAGTTTCGAGTCAAGGTGTTGTAACCTAATCTTCAACTCCTCCGTCTAGGCCAACTCCTAGCGAAGCCAAGGGGGGTAGTCCCTAAAGAAAATAATCTAAGGCTTGAACTAAGATAAGTACAAGAAATGAAATCTAGGAGTTTATTGCAAACAAGATCAATATAACAATCTAATATAGCAGCATATATGATTCATTCACTATCAAAAGATGCATTCAATAATATGTAAGGAAATGAGATGCATTCATAAATCAATTACTTCAAGATAAAGAAAATGCTTGGAATGTAAATATTTGAAAAAAGTAAATGCTTGAAGTAAAAGGCTTGAAATGTAAATGTAATGAGACCAGTGCCAATAGTAGAACGATGTTTCTAAAGAGAAGTGTTGCAAGTGTTCTTGTAAAATTTTATTATGAGTTGTTAGGCGGAGTGACTATTGTGAGTGCAAGTCACTATGTGAGATGTGTGCAAGAGTGATGATAGAAAAGTAAGTCTAATCTAGATTTGGCCTCTTAGAGTCTATCCCTCAAATTGGAGGCTAAACTATGTGGATATCCAATAGGGAGAATATCCCTCTGACTTCACATAGTAGCTCAAGATACCGTTGGATGTCCAACACAAGGAGAACCTAGATCTTAAAGTTTGTGTCTGACTTCATACACAGCTTCTCTTGCGTTTCCAATCAAGCAATAGAAACTTTGAGATTGTCCTATTAAAACTACTCCACACTGACCAACCCCGGTTCTAATGAGTTCCCCAGATCGAGGTAGGCTCGCAAGAGTTCAGAGCATACTAGGGGGAGCTGAGGGGATTGGTTTATTTGCCAAATTTAAATAACTGAAAAGAAATGTTGAAATTGAAACTAATCTAACAAATTGAAAGTTACTCTATGAAATGAAATCTAAGCTAATCTAATCTAATAAAATGAAACCTACTCTAAAAGTTTTGCGGTACCTGTGATAAATTTTATGGTTAATTTTATCTTTCCTTTAGGTGAGAATTGTAAGATTGAGCAAAAGGGACCAAAATGAACAATCACACAAAGACATCGTTCCCCCTAGGGGGGATGAAGAGTGGGGGATATGTGGCCCACTTATTTTATTAATGAGATAACAATGATCTTTTGGGGATGCTTATGGTCCCTTATAGGAACAAGACCACTAAGCTTACAAGTTTTCTAAAGTGTTTATTGAAGGGGTGCTCCCGAGTGTCCAAGATGCTCCAATTCCGAAAAAATCCGGCAGAGTCTCCACTTGTCTGTTCACAAATATACAAAAATCATCAAAAAAACAAATCCAAAAGATACCTAAAAATACTTTGGACAACTTATGGACAAGATCAAAACTTATAGTGGAAAAATTCTAAGTTAAAAAAAAGACTTAAACTAGCAATCTATGGCCACTAAGGCAAGCTCCCTTAATGGTTTTATTGGCTGTTTGGAACTGAAAGTAACTAAGCATTAAGGTTGCTAAATATAAACTTGAAAGTACTTGATATTGAACTACACTTTAGCCTTGAAAAATTTGGAATCAAAATTTGCTAAAAATGAGTAAATGAGTTTTAATGGTAAATCTAAACTCCCAATTGATTGAACTTTTAAATGTATAATAGATTTAGCTTCTAAATGTATGCAAAGCAAGAAATAAGATATGTAAATGAAGATTCAAATCTGAAAGCTTTACATGCAATACTTAGTAACCGGAAAGTATTTAATTTTTTAAGAAAGAGAGGAAGAGAAACGCTTGGAATATTGGGCAAATGGAGTCTTCTTGATGGATCAAAGAGGGACTATGTCTTCTTTAAGATCTTGAAAAGTGAGGCAAGTGAAACCGAGCTCGACCTCTTCTTCAAGTGTGAGAACCTGCAAACTTAGAGACTTCTTGCCAAACAAATTGTTAAAAGCATGGAGCTACCTACAAAGATACTTTAAAAGAGCATGAACATCAATCGAAATGAACATGCAATGTAAAGTTATCAAATGTAAATAAGCAATAAGATTATAAAGAAACCTAGCTCTTCTAATCTTACCCTACTAGGAGACAAATCCTCTTGAAGGGCACAAATTAACAATTAGAAGCAAAAGCACAAAAGCAAATTATACCTCACATTCGGCACAATGACATAGAAATTCCACACATGAAAATGGTACACCAATGTAGCCTCCAAAGCCTTTTATTCCAATCTCGAATGATGATACAATAGCAAAATATAACAAGCAATTATTCCCAAGCTCCAACTAGCCAAGAAAGTGGGAGATAGCTTGAATATATAGGAAGAAGGGCGCACCTCCCAAGGAGGGAGGGCACACCACTTGTTGAGAACTAGCTTGACAAGTGTGAGAGAGGTGGTTGCCACCTCTCCCAACACTCCCATAACTCGCCACATGTGAGAGTGTAATAGAGAGTGTTGATGTTTTGGTAGCTGCAGGAGGTATTTACTCTTGGACAAATTTTTTCAGAGAAGAAGATTCCAAGAAGTCAAAGGAAGACCATTGAATAGTTGAAGAACACCCCGAAAAAGAATAAAGTAATATAGAAGACCACAGAAGAGAAGTTGTCCCACATGAAATAATAATAAAGTGGAAAGGTAATTTCCAGGAAGAGAAGTCGGCCTACAGAAATAATAAAGACCCTGAATAAGAAGTCGGCCCTAAACAGGCACCCAGATAAGTATAAATACAAGTATGGATCAGTTCATTTGTGTAGCCGCACAGTTCTCCTTCTGCAGTATGCACTAGGCAATTGCAGCTGCAGTTTCTCTATTTATGGTTTTTGGTTCTCTTGGGGAGTGCACCCTGTTAATATTATGGTAGCTTCGGGAGGTATGAACCTCTATTGTGACCTATGACGAGATTAGAATACTCCGGAAGGAAGCAAAGAAATTAAGGAAACCCTAGACAAGTTGTCGGCTGCAGAAATATATTTAAAATGAATTTATTAGTACATAGAAGGAGAAGTCAGCCCCAGTAAACCTGCCCAGACTACTATAAATACAGGGTGCCAGTTCTCATTATTCACAACTCATTAATTGCATAGAGAACTGGATCTGCGCAGGTGCAGTGGCAGTTTGTGCGCAAGTCTCTAGGAAGGTGTGTGCTAGCTTCTGGGTGGGATTATCTGATCATATTGGTTTCTATTCTTGCTTGGTGCATTAGCCTCTCTTGGCTATTGGATTGCTACCAGGATTCTCTTCTTTGTCAAGGTCAAGGTGCTCAGAGGGTGGCTTCGACCTATGGTTGGGTGACGAGGGTATCGTCAATGGTAAAATGAGCACAATCTTCTATATTCTAACAGGTTATGGGCCCACACCCCCTTCATTCAGCCTAAAATGCTGGAAGGAAACATAGCCGCTAGGATATTGAGCTCGCTAAGGAACTGTCATTAGAAGCGGCTTCCAAAACACTGCAGCCAAGGTTACTTGCAGAAGCAGTTGCAAAAACCCTAAATCTCCAATCTGGCACCTTGTGATGGAGCATCTCRCTCAAGAAGAAGATATTCAGATGCGCCCTAACTCAGTGCACCTCTTGGCTCTCTCAGAAGACAAATGACAAAGTTGAAGTTTTGGATCAAGGCATGACCAGTTACCAGTCAACCGAAGACATGTGTGAAACAATCAGTCTTTTACACTACTCAGCACTTATTGGGACAATTGAAGATGACATGTGGATAATCGATAGTGGAGCTTCCAGGCACATGATGGGAGATCAAGCCAGACTCTCAAATATAAATGAGAGCAAGACATCGTACAAAGTAGAGCTTGGAGACAAAAGCACTTACCCCGTTGAAGGATTTGGACAAGCCTCCGTCAAGTTGAAATCAGGTAATCATGTTCACTTAAGCAATGTTTTATATGTACCTGGTTTAGAAAAGAATCTTGTATCGATATCATGTCTAGAAGACAAAGGAAACAGAATAGCCTTCATGGATGGAAAGGTGTTATCATGACATAAGAATTCTAGCATAGAGGATGCTAGGGTTATTAGAAGTCGTGAAGGAAATCTGTATAGACTACTAGAACAAAATGAAGAAGCTCTAGTACATGACGAAGTCAACCCTAATGAGGTTTGGCATAGAAGGTACGCTCATATCAATTATCAAGCATTACCCTTTCTCAGAAAAATGGTTGAAGGAATACCAGAACTGAAATCTACACATGAAGGAATCTACAAGGGATGTGCCCTTGGGAAGAATATCAAGAAACCTTTCCCAAGCAGCAACAACAGATCTAAGGAAATCCTAGATCTAATACACTCATATGTTTGCGGTCCAATGCCAGTCAGGTCTCTACGAGGATCTCTTTACTACGTAATCTTCATAGATGACTATTCAAGAAAGATGTGGCTATACCTACTGAAATCAAAAGACAAAGTATTCAGCAAGTTCCATGAATTCAAGGTAGAAATAGAAAACCTCACGAACAAGAAGATCAAGACATTAAGAACAGATAATGGAGGAGAATACACCTCGAAGGAGTTCATTGCATTCTGCAAATCAACAGGGATTAGGAGGGAGCTGACTGTTCCTCATAATCCTCAACAAAACGGTGTAGCAGAAAGAAAGAACATATCTATTGAAGAAATGGTAAAAGCCTTATTGAATGATCAAGGTCTATCCATGTTTCTATGGGGAGAAGCAGCAATGACGGCAATATATGTACAGAACAAAATCCCTCATCGTATATTGAAGGACATGACACCAGAAGAAGCCTTCTCAGGTAAGAAACCTAACATGGAAAACCTAAGAATATTTGGATGTCCAGTTTACTCTCATATTCCCAAAGACAAAAGGAATAAACTAGAACCCTCAGGAAAGAAGGGAATATTCATGGGATACAGTGATTCATCCAAGGCCTATAGAATATATATTCCAGAACAACACAAGATCGAAGTTAGCGAAGACATAACATTCAATGAAAGGATGGCCTTCAGGAAATCCATCGAAGAAATTACAGAAGAAGAAGAGCTTGAAGAACCTAATGAAGAAAACACAGAAAACAAAAATGACGAAAAGGATCAACCTGATCATCCTATGGAGCCATGTGAAAACANCAGGAAAGAAGGGAATATTCATGGGATACAGTGATTCATCCAAGGCCTATAGAATATATATTCCAGAACAACACAAGATCGAAGTTAGCGGAGACATAACATTCAATGAAAGGATGGCCTTCAGGAAATCCATCGAAGAAATTACAGAAGAAGAAGAGCTTGAAGAACCTAATGAAGAAAACACAGAAAACAAAAATGACGAAAAGGATCAACCTGATCATCCTATGGAGCCATGTGAAAACACTGATTCAGATATCGTACCGAAGACCAAGAAATGACTAGCTTGGCTTGAAGCTACATTACAAGACGCAAAAAGACTCAAGGTTCCAGAAGGAACATCCAGGAAGAGTAAAAGACCGAAAAGATTCTCAAGTTATGCAACATACATGACAAAGCTTCTAGATGAAGAACCTACCACATTTGAAGAAGAAGTTCAAAAGGGACAATGGAAAGAAGCTATGACAGAAGAGAATCAATCCATTATGAAAAATGAGGTAGGGTAAATTGTACCTAGACTTAAAGAAAAATCTATGGTAACCTCAAAATGGGTATACAAGATCAAACATGTAGCAAATGGAAGCGTGGATAAATACAAGGCAAGATTCATGGCCAGAGGGTTCTCCCAGAAGGAGGGAGAAGATTATGATGAAACCTTTGCTCCGGTGGCTAGGTATACCTCCATAAGAGCTATCATATCTCTTGTCGCTTCCATGGGATGGAATCTACATCAGATGGATGTAAAGACAGCTTTTCTGAATGGAGCAATTGAAGAAGAAGTAGATATTGAAAAACCTCAAGGGTTTGAGGTACATTCCAGAGACACTCACGTTTGCAGATTGAAGAAAGCTCTATATGGTATCAAGCAAGCTCCAGGGGCTTGGTATGTCAGAATGGACAGTTATCTAACAAGACTTGGTTTCTCCAAGAGTCATGTAGATCCAAACCTTTATTACAAAGTTGAGGATAATGCACTTGTGATTCTACTATTATATGTTGACGATCTATTCATAACAGGTGAAGAATCTCTCATTATCCGGTGCAAGAAGGAATTAGCTTATGAATTTGATATGAAAGATCTAGGTCTCATGCATTATTACTTGGGACTAGAAGTATGGCAGAAGCGTGGTGAAGTATTCCTTGGACAAGGAAAGTATGCAATAAATATCCTTCAGAAATTTGGAATGATGGACTGTAAGTCTATGGACACTCCTATGAATGCGGATATAATAAAAGTGGAAGTCCTAAATTCCGATCCAGTAGATCCATCTCTATATCGACAGCTAATTGGATCATTGATGTATTTGGTAAATACTTGACCAAATATTTGCTTTGCTGTAAATACATTAAGTCAATTCCAGGTGGAACCTAGAGAAGAGCATTAGATAGCTACAAAGCATGTCCTAAGATATATTCGTGGGACAATAAACTATGTCTTGAGATATACCGCATCCAGTGATATCCAACTTCATGGATTCACAGACTCTGATTGGGCAGGAAATGAAAAAGACAGAAATAGTACTTCAAGTATATGTTTCAGCTTGGGCTCTGCTATGATATCTTGGGGCACCAGGAAACAGACGTATGTTGCACTCAACATAGCAGAAGCAGAGTATATGGCAGCATGTGAAGCATGCATAGAAGCAGTATGGCTAAGGAAGTTGATCTCCAAGTTATTTGATCAGATTCCAGAATCGACCATAATATATTGCGATAATCAGAGTTGTATAAGATTATCAGAACATTCAGTGTTTCATGAAAGGTCGAAACACATTGAGATCAAATACTACTTTATTCGAGATAAAGTCCAGGAAGGATAGGTAAAGCTCCAGTATATCCCCACTGATGAGAAGACAACAGACATCCTGACAAAACCTCTATCCATAATTAAGTTTTCATATTTCCAAGAGAATATGGGGATCATGGAAATAACTCCCTTAGCTAAAAGGGAAGATTCTCCAAGTTAGGAGAAAGTACTGAAAAATATTATTGAAAACATTTATTTTTGTGACTAAATGACTCTCCATATTAGGAGGGAGCACTAAAATATTATTTATCTTTGTAATTGAAAAATAGTCCAGATTGGACAGATTCTTTCATGTTCGGAAAGTGGATTGAGATTTCTGATGGACAGTGACTTCCCATTGTGGTTAACATGGGAGGTAGTCTGATTGCTGATGTATCATAGACAACGACTTCCCATTGTGGTTCACATGGGGAGTGGTCTAGGGCAGTCTCTCTTCTTGAGGGTTACTCAAGAAGACTGGCTCGCCTCGCCGGACAACGATTTCTCATTGTGGTTAACATGAGGAATGGTCTGTTTTGGAGGTTGATACAGGACAGTCTTTTCCTCTTGTGGTTAACAGAGGAAATGGTCCGAACAGTCATTCCTTAGGGTTTATACATTCTCTCCAGGGTGCACTTTGATTAGTGTAGGAGGAATGGCCCAGGGTGGGGAATGGTCCAGGCTCAGCAATCAGGGACAGTCATTCCTTAGAGTTTATACATTCTCTCCAGGGTGCACTTTGATTAGTGTAGGAGGAATGGCCCAGGGTGGAGAATGGTCCAGACTTAGACATTTCTTAGGGTTTATACATCCTGTCCAGGGTTCACTTTGATTAGTGTAGGAAGAATGGCCCAGGGTGAGGAATGGTCCAGGCTCAGAAATCAGAAACAATCCTTCTTCCTTGTTTGAGAAGAATAGGGCAGATAGCCCATTGCTGATTTTCTATACTGAGGGCAGATATTCTTTCAGATCTCACAAACGTGAGTGAAAGATTGGCCCAGATGATTCAATTTATTTTTAACAATATTTTCTGTGCAGGTTGTCATCAGATGATTGCTATGGAGACTGTCTGTCTCCAGACAGTAGAGATATACTACTTTGGTGGATATGTTTCACCGGTTGTGACTATGTGTCACTATTTGAGTAGTTATGTACTACCGTGAATAGACACAGTTGTGTTCTATAAATTAAATTTGTACCAGTTGTCATAGGGGATTATCCAGTTGGATAATAATGACAGTGCTCGTGTTGCTACCAGTTGAATGGTCTATTGTGCTTAAGACCATACCTCCCTAGCTAGGAGGAAGTGTTAATATTATGGTAGCTTTGAGAGGTATGAACCTCTATTGTGACCTATGATGAGATTAGAATAATCCGGAAGGAAGCAAAGAAATGAAGGAAACCCTAGACAAGTTGTTGACTGCAGAAATATATTTAAAATGAATTTATTAGTACCCAGAAGGAGAAGTCAGCCCTAGTAAACCTGCCCAAACTACTATAAATACAGGGCAC
>JASDQU010736901.1:6482-18243 GCA_032191745.1 Picea mariana
AGAAGACACATGTTCCAATAAAAGAGATGCATCGAGTTAGGCTGGAGGGTTACCAGTGCCACCATCCACTTTCGCCTGCAAGATGTTTCCCAACATGATTATCCAAAGGAACAGATGACAAAGGTCATCACTAAGGAAAAATAAGTAGAGGAGATGCGCTCAGTGACATCACTTCATGACAATTATCTCTATTAGAGTTGTTACCAACAAGCTCCCTCATTCTAGCAGTCTGTTAGATTCACCTGTACAAATGTTAGATTAGGAGTTTTTTGTGGAGAATTCCAGGCTAGAGAGGCCAGCTCGCATCCGAAGTTGTGGTCTACTATGTTTTGTTATAAATACCTTAGAAAAATGTTTTGAAGGGTTCAAATAGTTGAGCATAGCTCCCTATGTTGTTATATTTCAATTTAACAGAGATCTGCATGTTTTTATGTAATTGGACTTGAGAAATTTTAGTTAATGGAAGTCAACCTCTTATCATCACCTTGTTTCTTTTTACTCTGAAAGCTCATTACTGGAGGATCCTTATGGGTTGGCATAGTTGTATTTTAATGGATGTTTGATTATTGTACTTCTATAAACATTTTCAGTGTCCTGAGTTTAGTTTCAAGAGGTTCTTGTAACTGAACGTCTTTTTCACTTAGCTGCTAAAGGGCCTGATGCTCATATCAGACTAGTTCATTTTTCTCATATTTTCTTCCGTCTACTCATCTTTACTCTCAAAACCCTGACTGAAGTTAATCAAAACCCCATTTGCTAATGCATACTAGCCCAGATTTCTGTGTTGAAATATCCATATGCTAAGTTTTATCCATTTGACCTCCTGTCACAAAATACATTCAAACACCCGTTGATGGGTACTAGGCTTATCCTCTTGCAATATGAGGGTAACTCTCAGTGCTAACAAAAGTTACAATTGAAACAATTAGGTAAAATTTTGTCACCAATTTACTACCAGAGGGCATAACTCCTTACTCAGAAGTTTGTTTGGTGCATAGGAGTAGTCTATGGAAATATTATGAACCATAGAATATAGACATGGAGCCCGATTTTGAATCTGGGTATGTAAAAATGTGTAGGAAGAGAAAGAAGTCACTTGTTTCATACATGAATAAAATGGGAAAAATAGTCTAAACTTCTTTGGACCATAACTTTCAGCTCGAAGCTCATATTTGAGAAAACCAATATTAGTTGGAAAGGTATTGAGGAGCAAAAGACATCCATCCACCCAGAATTTTGAATTAGGTGCTAAATTTTTATCATAAAGTAATAGAGTAAATTCTGCAGTAGTAAGTGAGTGAAATAAGAACAATTGCATTTATAAGAAGCCAATATTTTTGGCTCGAAATGAAGAAAGAAGTGGCTAATTATATAGACAGATGTCTAGAGTGCCAGAAGGTGAAGAATGAACATAGGCATCCAACGGGGTTGTTACAACCATTTACCATTCCAAAATGGAAGTGGGAAGTAGTCACAGTGGATTTTATTACAAATCTACCTAGAACAGTGAAGCAACATGATTCCATCATGGTTGTGGTGGATAAATTAACTAAGGAAACACATTTTATTCATGTGAAGACTACACACAAGGCAACAAATACTGCATAAATATATATGAAAGAAGTTTCCAGGTTGCATGGAGTGCCTAAGAAAATTGTTCTTAACAAATATCCAAAGTTTACATCCAATTTTTAGAAAGTTTTGTTCAAAGGATTTGGGACAAATATAAATCTCGGTACAGTGTATCACCCAGAGTCAGATGGGAAAATAAAGAGGACTAACAGAATAATTGAGGGTATGCTCAGAATGTATGTGATGGAACAACCATCAAAGTGGGAAGATTATATTCATTTAGTTGAATTTTCTTAAAATAATGGGTATCAAGCCTCATTAAAAATGAATCCATTTGAAGCATTTCATGGTAGAAAGTGTAACACACTAGTGAGTTAGGATAATCCAGCAGACAAAGTTGTTATTGGGCCAGATTTGTTGAAGGAAATGGAAGAGCGGGTGGAAAATATCAAGTCGAATTTAAAGGCTACCCGGGATAGGAAGAAAAGTTATGCAGACAATAATACAGTTTTTAGAGATTTCAAATGGGAAAACATGTGTTTTTAAAAGTGAAGGTGAAAAGAAGTTCACTAAGATTAGGAAGTTGGAAGCAAGATATTGTGGAACTTTTGAAATCTTAGAAAATATAGGGCTAGTTTCATACATGCTAGCATTACTTGCTTCCGTGAGAGTGCATAGTGTATTGCATGTGTCATTATTGAAGAAATATGTGTCTAATGATAACCACATAATTGATTGGACTGTGATCCAGCTAGAATGCAAAGTTGATTTTCGGGTGGAACCAATACGCATCCTGGACCGAAAATTAAAAGTGCTAAGGAACAAAGCCATAGGGATGGTAAAGGTTTAATGGACCCACTACCATCCTGAAGATGCTACATGAGAGAATGAAGAAACTATGCAAGAGAAATACCTGCAATTTTTGTGAATTTTAAAGAAAACATAATGCAAGACTAAACTTTGAGCAGCTAGAGTTCTTGAACCACATCTTAGAGTCTTAGCCAACCTGTGTTGGGTGCCATGAAAAATGAATGGTGCAACCCGATGGAATGATATCGAAGAAGAGGGTACATTCATTGGGTTGAAGGGTTGAAAAGAATAGGATATTTGGGTTGGAATTGTTGCTAGAGTGTAAAGTTGCATAATTTTATTTTCTAAGTATTGTGATGTAAATTTGTATATGTATATCAGCATAGTGTGCACCAAGGACGATGCAAATTTGTAGGGGAGGGGAAATGTAACATCCCCACTATAATCCCTTCTTTAATTAATGTTTAATGTAGATATAATGTCTGGCTATGACCAAACAATGTATATGTGAATTGTATTTCTAAGTTTTAATAATAAAATGTGATGTCAGATGATAAGGGGATATGGACAGAGATGGGGGATGAACTAATCCACAAGACAGGGGAGGGTATAAGAGAATATCTAAGAGGGGACCAAGGGGTAATTTCCCATGTCTATTAATTCAACCCACATTCATGAATTTTATTATGGCTATGTATTGAACTCTATTTTCTGATTGATTTTCCCCAAAGCCAATCATTGAATACATGTAAGAGGGTGGGTGTGAGAAGTCACATCCCATAGTTATTGGGAGCATGGGGGATGAGTACAATCAACTTGGGGAAGTGTGTGACTCAAGCAATAAAACCAAAGAGAGTAAATTTTTATGGGCAGTTACAACATTTTTAGACATTCAATTTTTTGGCATGAACAACTAGCAGAGAACAAGAAAGAGAGCTTAGAGTTGGAGCAACCATGGAGGGTGAGTCTTGGAGCATGTTGGAGTGTTTTGGAGAAGAAGTCAAAAGAGGCAGGTTTTCAGGCCTAAAGAGTGAACTCATGTGTGATTTCCATTGTAATAGAAAATGTTTATTGTTTTTGGCTAGAAGTTTTCTTGGTAGTGAGTTCCCTTGATTTCTCAGCAGAGAGACTCTTGGATATCTATGCCAAAGAGACCTTGATAAATGAATGGGACACCCAAGGGACTAATATCAGTGAAGGTGTACATTATTTGGGTTGGAAAAGTCAAGAGGAAGAGATCCAGTAGAAAATAGGGATATTTGTATGTTATAACTCTAAATTGCTCTATACATGCATACATGGCCTTTGGCCCTCTTACTTCCATTTTTTCCAAAACACTATTGAGTTTCTCTTCTTAAAAACCAAATTTTTGAATATGTACATGCCCTACACCATTACTTCCCGCGTACATACGATTTTTTCACCACTACAGCTCGTGTACATACGCATGTTGCACCATTACAGCCCACATATACTTGCAAAAGTTGCAAAAAATAAAAAGTTGCAAGGAATTCATTGAGATTGCGGGCTATTGGGTAGTTTTTCAACTAATCCACCTGTTATAGCCCGCCACCCAACCGAATAACCATCCTTTTGTCATATAAAATGAGGTGTTGGAGTCTCATTTTAGATCTAAGCATAAGAACAGTGAAACTCTGCCTGATTTCACATCCCCTCCTTGCCCAAGTTATTGCAGCCCTTTTGTGAGAATTTCCTCAGCATTCCCTCATTTTCCCATTCTTCCTCCATCATAACCCATTCAATTACCAAGAAGAGATCAGAAGTTTGAGAGGATAAGCCATACAAAGGTGCACTTGGAGCTTGGTGAATAGGAGCATGGACTAGGTTTTTCAGAGCAATAGCCATCTTTGATTGTAAAGGTATAATCATTGAGATATTAATAAAAGAATTATTTTTCATGTCCCAAATCATGGTGTACTGAATTCTTTTATTGATTTATGTTTTGCTATTCTAACACCTAACCCTAATTTGTATATGGAATATCATGCTTTTACTTTTCTATTTGTCAATCTTTGGATGCAGGTCAACCCTAGGAGGAGGCGTGCAGTCATCAAAACTTTCAAGCGCGAGCGGATCATCACGAGACGTGGAGTAGAGGTATAGTTACCCGATCTCCCTCATATTGTATTTTGTTGTATTAGTTTTGGTATGTTTGGTGTAGTTTAGAGAAGTAGTGGAGTTTTAGATGGTTAATTGATCTCCCTACATTTTGAACCCTGGTATAGTCATAGGGGGTTTTTTCCCGCTAGCAGAACTGGTGACCATACTGGGGAAGCCTCTAGGGTTTTTAGGGGATTTTGGGTTGTCTGATTGTTTTTTTTTTCCTTTTGAGTTTTTGTTGAGTCTTCTGAGTCTTTTAAGGGATTGTGTTCACCTTCTGCTGCCATACCATTTCTCCCTTCCTTATAAGACCATCTGTTTCTTTTTTTTAAAGAAGTACAGAGGTGTACATGCCCTACTTTGGGTCATTCCGCATACATACGTGCTATGATTACTAAATAGCCCGCGTACATATGCAGGTTGTTGAAGCAACAATAGCGTATCTGGTTCAAGAATTTGTTTTTTGAAAAAAAGGCAACCAACCTCTTTGTTGATTGAGGTTTATACTTCTCAGGGTTTCTTGACAGAGTCCAGAGTCTCTATTTTTACAGCCATAGCTTGGGTTAGAATTAAGTTTACTTGTATTTTTGAAGTTTCTTGTGTTTACTTCTGAAAGGGTTTTAAGTGAGTCTTTGAATGATTAATCTGACTGTTTGGTTTCTTTAGTGATTCCCTGCGATCCGCAGTGGGACAAAGATCTGTTTTAGTCTTGTCTTGTTGTTCTTTTTACCCCTTTTCATTTTCTTTGAAAAAAGAAAAAAAAAAGATTTATTTCAGTTTTTCTGTTTGAATCATTTAAAAAAAAAAATAGATTTGTCATTTTCAATTTGGTAAAGTAGTTGGAGTTAGTTATTTTACTAGAAAGGAAAAATAGTCCATTTTTTAAGTTCTTTACTGATTTCTTGAAACATAAGTAGCTTGTAGTCAAGAAAAATTTTGTTTTAGGTCTTCTTTTTAAAGATCTTGAAAAAAAGTTAGTTAAAGAAAAGTTGGTTACAAAGAGTTAGTTGAAAATATTTGCTTTTGATTAGAAGTAATTTTGCTTTCAGAGTTTCATCTTTTTCTCCTCTTTTCATCTCTTATAACATCACTAGCTTCACCACCATATCCCTTGAGTAAATCAAGCCATTAAAACAAACTCTAAATCTAAAATTAATTAGACTTTTATGTTTGTAGGGTCAACCAACTAGTCTAGGGTTAGGGCCTTGAATTAGGTTGGACAAGAAACTCTTCAAGGTCGTTAAACAAAAATTAGAGTCAGACCTAGGGAGTGTTAAAGTCCAGTGACATAAAATTTATCCAGGACCCCCCTCTAACATAGGGGCTAAACACGTGGTCTCATGAGGAAAGGCAACGGAGATAACCACTCCAAAGCCGGACTAAACATAGTGGGGAACACACACTGAGGATCTGTCGTGGGAGTAATACTGACTGCATTTTCCTACGGAGCTTCGTGGACCTCGAATCCATTCAATATCTTTTGTTTTCTTCCAAACCATTTTCTTTTGATACCCTTGATATGTTTCAAAATTGTTATCCTGCTCATTGCGATCCTTCCGACTGTCGACTGTACCCACCCGGTGACTGACTGTGAGCTGGCAACTTAGTTGCCCATATTCTAGGGACTTACATGGGTGACTCCGGGGGTATACCATGATACATGGGGCAGACGTTGGATCATGCTTCGTAGAGTATACCTAGAGGGTGCTTCCGTGTTCAAGTTTCACTTACATTGGTTAGTTTCTCTAGTGTTGATTGGCGTAACTATCCTTCCTACTAGATAGTCATTTGCTTTATTTTCCTTTAGAAACTTTTAGTGTGTGCTATGTGCCCCCTAGTTTTCCACAGTGAGTTAATTAGTCATTTCTTTGGGTCTATGACCTAAGGTGGTAGACCACCCACTCCGCTGGTCGTGAGGAATTTTTGGTCTTCCACTTAGAAACTTGGAGTTGCCTCTTTATAGGCATTTTTTTGATAACACTGGTTCGACGGAGTTAGTGTGTAAGACTTTTACAGACTTGAACGATCCCACAAGGGGAGAACTTGTGCATAATATCTTCATGAAAAAATTTACTGACAATACCAACCAAGGAACCCCTTCACAAGGGGATTCTTGTGATTTTCCTTTCTTCGAAAACGTTGGTGTCCCTTTGATGGCCACTTTGTACATTCCTGGGTTGAATGTGGGACTACCGGTCTGGTTGGGTACCATTCCAAATGTCTTGAATTCTCTTGATTCTTCTCAGTTAAGAACTTTATGTCATGGGTATCATGTTGATGTTATTTCATCAATGAAATCTTCTCCTCCTCCTTCTACCTTCTCTGTGGTGAAAGTATAGATACTAGTAATCGAAAGTCTAAACGAAATATAAAGAGGAAGAATAGGAAGAAGAAATCACCAACCTCTGCGAGTCATGTTGGAGATAGGTCACCAACCTATGCAAGTCATGTTGAAGATAGTTCCTCAACCTCTGCAAGTCATGCTGGGGGCAAGCACCCAACCTCTGTAAGTCACGTTGGGGGAAAAAGTCCAGTCACTGCTAGTCATACTTGAAATAGGTCTGTAGCCTCTGCAAGTCATGTTATCAACCCATCACCAAGCTCTACAAGTCATGTTGGAGATGTGCAACTAGCTACTGCTAGTCATGTTGGGGGCATTGATTCTATTGAGAAACCTAGACGGATAGGATGTAAGCCTAAGTTCCCTTGTAAGATTTGCAAGGGATATCACCTTACTCATTTATGCCCTCGCATTCCAGAGGTACGAAGGTTGTGGTCCTTGTGTGAAATCTCTTCTGATTCTGAGTCTTCTAAGGTTTCCTCACAGTATTTTCAGCCTTTGGTTGATGAAGTGGTCATACCAATGCAATCTTTGGCTGATTCCTCTCCTCTTTTGGGGGGCGATGTTCCTGTAGACTATGTTGTCTCGTAGCCTATTCAACTAGTGGCTGAGAAGGTGGTCACATCAATGCAGTCTTCGAATGATACCACTCTTCTCTTGGAGAGTGTCGAGTCTACCAAAGTGGTCACGCCGATGCAGTCTTCAGTTGATCCCACTCTTCTCTTGGAGAGTGTTGAGTCTACAAAAGTGGTCACACCAATGAAATCTTCAGTTGATACCACTCTTCTCTTGGAGAGTGATGTGTTTATTGACTGTGTTCTTAGCATTTCCAATTTAGTACTTTTAAAACAAGGGGGTATTCTGCTCGCTTTGAGCACACCCCCTCTAAGCCCTAGGATGGTTTCCTTTGATTGGAATGACCTTGTTGAGCCTCACCTTCCTTCTTCTACACCTTTTCAAATAAGGATCGAAGTTAATTCAACAAACATTTATCGATGTATTGTGGATGAAGGAGCCTCCATAAGTATTTTATCCTCCTCGGTTTGGAAAGCTTTGGGTTCTCCCGAGCTTGTGTTTGCTTCACATGAGTTGTTGGCTTTTGACAGACGTCCTAGTGAACATTTGGGGATTCTTCCCCAATTGTCAATCTCATTAGGTGGGAAGGTTGTCCTTGTCAATGTTATAGTGGTTCAAGGCCCGTTAGATTTCAATATGCTTCTCGAGCATGTTTATGTATATGCTATGAAAGTTGTGGTGTCTACGCTTTTCCAGGTAATGCATTTCCCTCATAATGGAAGCATTGTCACTATCAACCAGCTGGCATATGATAATCACCATGCTAATTCATTTTAGTTCAGGTCACCCCTTTATATGTTCCTAGTGTTCGTGTAGACTATACCCCACCACAAGTTAATTATGTGGTGTTTTATCCTCGATGTTCAATTGCTCCTGAGCAGCAACTTGTTCATTCATGTTTTCCTTCTCGAGACATGGTCTTGGGAATTGATCCGTTGGTTTATCCAATGGGGGCGTGGGAGCCCTTGCTTCCCCCTCTTGGTCCAAGTGATCTTGAGTCTCCTTTTGAGTCTAATATCACTATTTGTATATCCTTGAGCCCTCATTCTTGCAATTATTCGTTGATAAATTCTGCCAGTCTTGGCCAAAACCTCCATCGTCATATGGAATATGGTTAGTTTGCTTCTCCCTTTGGGACTATCAACCCTCCTCATTTGTGTGATTTATTGTATTTTGAATTACCTTCAGATGAGGCTATCCTTGAAGCCATGACTACGATTTCTATACCGTGGAAAGACTTACATTGTGGTTTGTTCCCTTTTGGGAGACTTTCCAGGTTGACTATCAAAGAGACTCTTGGTTTGATCCTAGCAGTGGGATCTACTTGAACCAGTATTATGCATGATTTGTAACCCCCTCGAGTCTTCTTTAAGATCTTTTCAGACTCTCTAAACATAAAAATATTGACGAGCGATCTTGTTTCCCTTCACGCTCGCCAAACTCAAATTTGAACGCATGTTTGTTCGACGGTAGTTTACCCCTTTTTTGGTCTAGATGGTCAATTGTACGAATAAAGGTATGGTATAGGAATGTCAGTTCACTAGAAGAGTATTCTTAGGCATAATTTTAACCCTTTTTCGGGCCTGAGGGACTAAATTTACGAATAAGGAACATTCTCCTTGGTTTTGTTTTATCACCTTTTTTGGGTCTCGGAGATTACTTACGAAAAAGGAACCCCCACAGAGTCCATATTTAAGCTCTTTTTAGACTCCCTAAAATTGAAAAGATCGTTGAGTGACCTTGTTCCTTCACACTCGTTAAATTGGTCCAAAAGAAAATATACTGTCATGAGTTTACCAATTTTTCCGACCTATAGATTATAGAGTAAAAAGGTACACCTCGGGAGATTCCTCTCGCCGGGAGAGTTCTCCTCGGTAACTTTTATACGTTTTCGAGCTAAGGGGACTAAATTCATAAAAATGTTGTCAGCCCATAGTTAAGCTCATTTCAGACTCCTTAAAATTGAAGAGATTGTCGAGTGATATTGTCTTTGTCACCCTCGTTAAAATGGTTTTGACTAGACGTCTTTTCGGTGCCAATTTACCTCTTTTTCGAACCGACTAGACTATCTCTGAAAAAAGTTACTCCTTGGAGTCTTCTTTTGAAATTTTCTAGACTCTCTAAACGTGAAAAAACTACCGAGATTACCTTCTCTGGGATCGTTAAAAAATACACTGAACGGGGTTTCATTGTGTCTTGCTAATCACATTTGCATCTTTGCGTCTTTGGCCTAATACCGACTCTATGTTTCTCTCAACTGAACCTTTTAAGCATGCCTTATACGCAAGCCTTGTAACACTTTTCCTCTGCAACCTGACACCTTGACCCATGGAGGTATTTTCCCCGAGTGTCCTTTTCCTACACATACCTCCTTGGTCTGAGAATTAGTGTGTTCCTTGCACCTGGAACTAGTATGCTTGCTTGCAACATTTGTTCCTCCTTTGTAACATATAATTTTTTTATTCTTTTTCAAGATCTTTAAAAAATTGAAAAAGACAAAAAAAACCCAAAAAGAGGGGACGAGAAATATATATATTTTTTTGGCAGTAAAATGAGTCTCCCTTGGAAAAAGCACATCCTTCTGTTTGTTCGTCAAGCNACCTGGAACTAGTATGCTTGCTTGCAACATTTGTTCCTCCTTTGTAACATATAATTTTTTTATTCTTTTTCAAGATCTTTAAAAAATTGAAAAAGACAAAAAAAACCCAAAAAGAGGGGACGAGAAATATATATATTTTTTTTGGCAGTAAAATGAGTCTCCCTTGGAAAAAGCACATCCTTCTGTTTGTTCGTCAAGCATTGGGATCTAATATGACCTTAGGAATTTTTTCTCGCTACATAGAGTTGTGTCCTCCTCCATTTGGTTACTCTTCCAAACATATGGAGAGTTTGTGTTGCCTCCTACATCGTGAAATTATGTCAATGTCATGATGCCCAAGTCTGATCATTTTTCATGCTTTTGTCCAAGGGAAGTTTCACCCAACTTGATTTGGCCTTTTTGCAGTTTGTCTCTTGACCTCATGAGTCGGCCATCCTGAAAGTCCGGTCAAGTCTTGATTCAAAATCAATGAAGTTCTCTGCCTGATCATCGAGATCCTCTTGTATTTTCCCGACGAGCCCTCGAAGACCTCTGGGTAGTGAAGTCATACACTCACATTGTACTCTTACCCGAGTTTTGAAGATATTTAAGTTGTTTCTCAAGCTATGAATACATCATCTCCAGCCATCGGGCGTTATTGGCTTCTTGAAGATGGATATTATACTTGTATATATTTGATTTTGAGATGTAGATCCACTATGTATTTCTCCCAGCTACACTTTATATAGTTATATGACATGGATCTGTAGTGTATTTTATTGGAAACCATGATTTATTTCATCCYGAGCATGGGTATGCCCGCCTMARAGAGACAATTGTTATTTTTGCAGATGGCACCTTCCGAACTCTGRTCCCAGGCTCACTCTTTTTCGTACATTGGTGAATATTTTGTAATGTATTTCGTCCATCAGATGCTCTTCTGACCTCACACATTAGGGGGCATCTTTTATAACCCTAAATTTCTCTATACATGCATACATGGCCTTTGGCCCTCTTACTTGCATTTTTTTCCAAAGCACCGTTGAGTTGCTCTTATTAAAAACCATTTTTTTGAAGATGTACGTACCCTGCACCATTATTGCCCACGTACATACACTTGTTGAACCACTACAACTCGCGTACATATATATGTTGCACCATTACAACCCGGGTATACTTGCAAAAGTTGCAAAAAATACAAATTTGCAAGGAATTCATTGAGATTACAATCTATTGAGTATTTTCCCAACTAATCCACCTGCTATAGCCCGTCACCCAACCGAATAACCATCATTTTGTCATATAAAAGGAGGTTTTGGGTTATCATTTTATATCTAAGCATAAGAATAGTGAAACTCTATCCGATTTCACATCCCCTCCTTGCCCAAGTTATTGCAGCCTTTTTGTGAGAATTGCCTCAACATTCTCTCATTTGCCCATTCTTCCTCCATCAAAAATCATTCACTTCCCAGGAAGAGATCAGAAGGTTGAGAGGTGAATCCATAAAAAGGTGCACTTGGAGCTTGGTGAAGAGGAGCCCAGACTAGGTTCACGGAGTGGTAGCCCGCTTTTATTGTAAAGGTATAATCATTGAGTTATTAATAAAAGAATTACTTTTCATGTCCCAAATCATGGTGTACTGATTGCTTTTATTGATTTATGTTTTGACATTCTAACACCTAACCCTAATTTGTATATGGAATATCATGCTTGTAGTTTGTTTTTTTTCAATCTTTGGATGCAGGTAAGCCCTGGGAGGAGGC
>JASDQU010736901.1:41487-75018 GCA_032191745.1 Picea mariana
AGTGGAAACATGGTATGAAGGGCATCACTTCAAGGGTAAAGAAATGAAGGTGCACATAAGTAAGGAGTGTCAGTTGAGGCATAAGTGCATAAATATGGCATGATGGAAGGGGATTATGCAAGTCAGGTTGAAATCATATTGGTGAAGACAAGAGAAAGTAATAGTCATCAAGAAAATACAAGTACCGATATGATCATATAAGGAAGGAATAAATCAAGTACCTCAAGAAGGAAGTTGGTGTTAATTGTCCAAGGTTACTCAGAAAACATGATTGGAAATATAATTGGTTCATGTATGAGTTGGATCACAGGGATCCAAACAATAGTGGAATGATGAAAATTAATATCAGCATAATATGTAGTTGCAAGTCCATGAACATCCTAGGATAATGGATGAAGAAATCGTGATGTAGATATCAAGCTAATGGGAATGCAGGACAACACTCCATGAGGGAAAGGAAGAATAGTAGAGGATTGTTGATGCATTCCAAAGGTATTGAAGATATTTCCAAAATAGCATGGAGATGTCAAAGCCAAGAAAGACTTAAAAGTGAAATGAATATATGTAGAAAGTCAGTAAGGAACCATGAAGAAGAAAATGGTTATATGCATGGTTTTGAACGCAAAAGAGATGGTCCCTGAGAATAATCCATCTCAAGTGGCATAGATCCATGAGTGACATTTCCAAGGGGTGGAGGTGTCACTTGAAATTATGATGGTAAATTAAAAGAAGTATTAAGTACTTTTAATTAATTCTATGCAGCTAGAAAATGAGGCATATGTGCATCTTTACAGTATGCTAGAGATTGGATATACAAACCAAGTTTGAGGCTAGTTGGCAAGGAGAAGAGAAGAGTGCAAGAAAAATCAAATACTAAAGTATTCAGTCAAGAGAAAACTGAAATAGTTCAGTTTGAAAAGTAAATGGATGTTGAATATCCAAAGTCTATAAGACAACATGATTGGAATTATAATTCATCCAAGTATGAGTTGGGATAGATGGATCCAAGAAATAAATAAAAGTTGAAGGTTAATATCAATTTAGTATTTGGATGGAAAAGCAAAGACAACCAAGAGTGATTTGGCTAGAAAGTGCTCGGGTCAGAAATAATCATGCACAGTAGTTACAGTGAAGAGCACATGAAGATTCAGGAATCCAGAAGAATTGAAGACTTCTGGGTTAAACAAGGAAAAGTGTTATGGGGAGAAAAAAGTTTATGCAGTTATTGTAGCAACAAATATGTTATGGCTTTTTGGGACAACCATAAAGTGAGAATGCTTGCATGTTGCAAGTGTTGCTGATAATGTTGTTTCATATAGAAGGGAGCAACATAAAGTTGGAATGTTGATTATAAGACTGATAAAGAGGCATGAGAGATTCTACTGTCATCAACTAATCATGTAGCATCAAATTCGTTTAATGGAAGCTATGCAGGCAAGTATTTATCTTTTGAAATTATGTTGCATAATAGCCAAAGGGAAATTCAGGTAAGAATTTCCCCAAATTGATTTTTTATAATACACAGTATGGTATTGTTTAAGTGCATTAACAAGAATAAGTTACCACTAGGTGTGGTAATGGCTAGAGGCTTGTTATAGTTATCAAATATTTTTAGATTTTGAATGCACACACTGACATAGTATCATGTCATGTTAATTTGGTTATGAGGTAATAACCAAAGAAATAAAAGATGAGAACTTGTTATAGGAATGATGTCAGGAAATCTAGTCACGTATGAGACCAAGATATGGTTGGATATGGCAAGGTATGGATATAGAAAGGTTATGTACCACACAATACCCAATGAGCTTCCTACCTTTAAATAAAACTTGGACTGCAACCTTTTTGCTAACACTAATAAAGACTACATAATTGTATTCTTGGTGTAGTGTTCGGTCGAAAAGGAAGGCATCCAAGTAATTGAGAAAACAATGGGAAGTGTTTGGAGAACATGTCAAGACATTGGCCAGATTTCCAATTTATGAATGGTGAGATACATGACTTAGATAAAGATTGTTTTGAAAATCAATGCAAAGGTGCATTGAATAGATATGCATTGAGAGTTGCACTCGTGCCTAGTAAGAGGCAGAGTTTCACTCATACATGATAGAATTGTATACTTAAATGCATTTGTTGAATGCATTTTGTGAGTGCATGTATATATGTTTTTGAATGGAAATAATTATACTAATGACATAAATGTTTCTAAATCATGGATATGAGAACATTTTAGGTTCTGCCAGACATTGCAACAGGAAAGTTGCAAGTCAGGTAGTCACAGGAATAGTGACTACAAAAAATATTTTGTTCAGAAAATTGAAATAATGAACTTACTGTTATTTATTGTGAACAGACATATGCATAGAATGATGAGTCATTCTATCTAATAAATTGTTTGGTAATTGTGATTGGATTTCTAAGTGTAGGAAATTATAAGATCATTGCATAAGGTTTTTGTACATATTGCAAGGAAAGTATGATGTACAGGAAATACTGACAATTTGTTGGTTGAATGCAATATAGAATCATTGCAAGAAAAAAGTTATTCAACATGGTGCTTGCGGAAATCTAGATGGAAGACTACATTCTATTATTGCAACAACAATAATAAAAATAAAAAATAAAAAAATTATGAAATAGAATTTCATATTTTGGGAAAAGTTGAATTCCTTATGAAATTAATTTGATTTCTAAAATGGAATTTTTATAATGTTCTCTCATGATAACTGCATGCAATGTGTGATGCAAATGAGATAATCTTGATTAAAGTTGGAATGATGGGAAAGAACAACTATTGTTGAGGACACTAAAGCCCTATAATTGTAGAACCTTGGTGGGATTCTAGTAATGGGTTAGCGCTCTCCTTGTGTGTGAAAGCCTTGGCAAGATGGATTGTTGAAGGAATGCATAGAAGTGAAGGGATGCATGAGCCTGGAAGGGTGAGTGAAACAAGGAGGAGGCAACCCAAGGATTCTTATGGCATGGTAGCTGCCATAAGGAGGGTGTGTCAAGTGGAACGGTGAGTTGAATTATTCCTTGGAGCAACTCTATGGAATAGAGCAATTGACTTCCAATTGCAATATGAATACCAGAATTGGTGCTGGAAAGTAGAGCACCACATGGATAAGAAGCTTCCAATAGATAAAGCTTGGATATTTTTAAATAATTTGAATGGTACATGGTATATAATGCACTGAGGACGGTGCATAAATAAGGGGAGGGGATTGTGATACCCCTAGGTTGAACCCCAAATTGTAAATGTAAATGTAAAAATTCTTATAAGATGGTGAGATGTTGATATAATTTTCCATGCACCTTCCATGGTATAGTGTGCACATGTACTGCACACTAAAATGATGAAGTGTGCACATTCCAGGATACCGTGCGCAACAAACTTAAGTGCACACAATTTTGAGGTCATAGAACCTGTGTGTATATGTTGTGTTTTGTAGGCTAGTGAGATAGTTATTATAAGCTAGGAGGATTATGTGTTGAATTACACCAGAGAGCCTAGATGCTAAAGGCTAGTGAGATTATTTTTGTATATGTAAATACTCATATCATTAATATAATACATCATTGCGTGTAGATTGACCACGATAAAAGAGTACGGGGGACTAAAATCCACTAGTTAGGGAAAGGAGGGGGATACAAGTTAAGGATAAGGGGCTAAGCTAGGGAGATTAAGCCAAAAGGAACATTATATTAATATTCCTTAAAGTATAAAGTATGGATAATTATTTTATCCTAATTTCTAAGGATGGGGACAAGTGGACCAAAGTAGCTCTCAACATGACAAGTGTCAAGTTGGGAACATGCATAGATATAGTTTGGACCTAGTTCATTTGCCTAGCCATTCAACCATTCATTCATTCATTCATTTTCCATGATCATTCACTCACTCATTCAATTGTCCTTTGTACCTTCATGTACCTGTACCTGTACCTGTAACTATATTTTTACCCTCATGTCATTGTACCTGTACCTGTATCCATACCCATACCTACATCTGTACCTGGTTAGCTTGGGAGCTAGACTAAAGAAGAGGGTTTTCATGCCTGTGAGATACTGAAGATGCGGGTTGTCAGGCTTGTGATCAATTTCTCTCTAGGTGAGAGAATTGTTGGGAATTGATTTTCGAAAGGTACCAAATTGCAGCTATAGGGCTCTGATACTTCCTGTTTGACCTATTGTTAAAGCCCTGGAAGGGAAGTGGTGTAGCCAGAGGACTATTGAGAAGAGAAGGGGCACACTTCCTGGGGTGGGATAGGCATGTGGGGAATGAGGGACTATAGGTTGTTAGTTTGAGTTGGCACCTGTGATGGAGTCTTTCCTGTTGTCTGAGATACATCAGCATGGTTAGGAATCCCTTTACTCGGGTGGAATTTAGTCCCAACTCAGGGGTGACCCACTGCTAAGAGTGATTAGCAACATGGTATAAGGCTGGGAGGTTCATGGAAGGTCTGAATGCAATTGGTGACATTGTTACAATATAAGTGTCCATTGTGTGTTAAATTACATGATGCATTATTATTTATGTGTTTATTTTTATGGATTTTTCCTGTGTGTGGTTTATACCTGTCTTTATATTTATGGGTATTGCTTGTCTATAATGCATGTATATGTTTACTGTTATTTATGTATGAATCTGTGCATTTACATAATTTATTTGTATGTTTTAAGTTTTATATATAAAGTTCCGCAAGAGTTTCGGTGTGTATATGTTTTAATTTGCATACAACTCGAAAATTTTATGTGGCATAGCCCAGTTGGATGTTGGGGATGTTACAATATGGTATCAGAGCATGAAATATTTTAGGTGGCATGACCCGACCTGGGTGGCCAGGTATGTTACACCTGCAGAGGTTGTATTCTGAGTCAATAATAGTTGTTGATCTATAGGAGGATTGAGCGATGAGATGATCTCAACTGTTAGTTATACTTGGTAGATAGTGTGATAAGAATGTTGGTGTGGCAGTCAACACATATTTAAGGATAATATGTGTCGGTACCTAATTTGTCAAAGGGTCGAGGATGGGCCCCTGTTAAACTTAGGCCTTTGGAAGATATCCTTAATTATCAACCGTTGGATTTGCAGGTGGATAGATCTTTACCGGTAATCGGAGTGGCCAAATGTAGGGTCAATAGGGGAATCCAATGGAGGAGACCCCGAGAGGAGATATGGACCATATATCAGAAAAAATACGAGAATAAATCGCAGTCTCCCATTGAAGGAGGGTTTTCAGAGGTATATATTAAGGGATGGTGGCGTCATGCTCACAAGGATGTCAACGTGGTATCTAACATGTCTCGATAGGAGATGTGTGTCGATAGTTGATTGGTTGATAGAATGAAAGTGGGCATGTTAGGTGAGAAAACCTCTAAGTCATTGCCCTAAATCTTAGTCGTTGATCATAGTGTGGTGATTAGATCTCTATCATCCATCGGAGTGGCATGTCAGAGTGGTTTGAGTCACCGTAACAAGTGCACTTCGATGGGAGGGAGTCTGAGAAATTATATGGATCGTTGATCAGAACAGGGGAAATATCGAACCTCAGTTATAGATAAAAAGAGTGGGTCATGCTTTAGAAAAAGGGTGAGTAACATCATGGTGACATCATGTTGATGAGTGGTTCTATCATTTCTTAGAGGTGGACATGTGTCATCCTATAATTTGTAGAGAGGATTGGGCGTGAGCCCCTGTTCATTTTAAGTCTGGGATAGGTTCCTTAATATTAACTATCAGATCTATAGGTTGGAAAGATATAGATTGTTCTTCAGAGGGGTGTTGTTCAGAGTGATTTGTAGAGAGGCACTTCGTTGAGATACCTCAGAGAGAGAGAGCAAGAGTCATCGATCAATCAGAGAGTAACCTCGGTCGATGATAGTCGTTGTATCTAGAGAGGCTGGATTTTGATAGGAGGTACTCTGAGGGGTGATCTTGACCATATATCGGTGAGAAGGAAATATCAAATCCTAACCATTGATTTTGGTTATAATCCTGTGAGTAGAGGAGGACAGGTGCCAATGACATGACCCCAATCAATGTGTAATGAACTAGTTTCAATGTCTAAGTGGAGAACTTTATGCCTAATGATGATGTGTCACACAGGGGTTGGTCGATGTGTCAGGTAGGTGTTGTGCCACGTGTCAAGGTGAATCAGGATTTTGAGGTAGAACTCTATGTTAGGTTATGTGTGCCATGTGTCATGCTAGGTGACAGGCAGTGGCAGTGCCACGTGTAATGTCAGGTGGCAGTTGACGCATTCTATGGGATGATGTGTGTCAACAATCGATTGGTTGATAGGACGAGAGCAGGCCCATTTGGGTGGAAATACCTTTAAGGTGTTTCATTTGATCTCATCCATTGATCAGAGGAATAAGGACCAGATCTTCATCGTCCGTCGGAGTGGATTTCGAGTCCAAAGGAGATGCACTCTGACATAATGACTCTGAGAGATTATTTGGGCCATTGATCAGAGACAATATGTGATCAAATGATAGTTGTCGATTTGGAAGGTTTGACAGAGAAAGGGCTCGATAAACCATGTGGCATGCACCACGTCAATGATATGTCATATTATGCCAGTGATAGAGATCCACGTGGTAGTGAGGAAAATATGGTGAGTGAGGACCCAAAAACTTTAAGGGGCCATAAATTTTGATTCGTAGCTCAGTTTTGAGCATGACGACAATCGTTGGAAATTGCTTGATGAGTAGAAGACGATGGTGCCCTCGAGAAGAGGTTTCAAGATAATTGAGGAATAGTGAGATTTTGATATCGCGTTCGTTAATAGGGTACTTAGAGGGTTGGGTGTGTTACAAATGGTAGAGTTGATCGAGTTGGTAAGGAGTTTTATCCGCGAATAAAAATCCAATGGTCTATGGTCGAGTCGGTCGATTTAGCAATGTATTTCAATCGGTCTCTAAAGGAAAGGGTTGATGGTCGATGATCGAGTCAGCAATTGAGGAAAAGTGTTATGTGCATCCAAAGGAAAGTGTCTATCATCGATTGATGATGGAGTTTATATCAACGACTGAGATCTCACTCAATTTCTAGATCAATGGTGAACATTTAAATTTTTTTATAACAGTAAAAAAATCAGTTTGTCTATGAATTTTTCAGGATTTTGAAGATCATGAACTTGTAGGGCAATTTTGAGGCCCTAAATGATATTTTTAGGCAATCAAAATCCATGAGAACAAAGTGTACCTTTGGTAAACTATGTCTCTGTAGCATAAATAAAATAACTCGAAGAGAGCTATCTAATGAGCTACTCTGGGTGGAAAACATAGCTCATACGAGAAATTTGTTATCACATAAATCTGTCATGGGCAGATTTGGATGTTTCGCCTAAACGAAATATGTAAAAATATAAAGAGTGCATTATTTGTTAAAGTTCTAACACGTGCATTTTATTTTAGCCAAATTCCACTAGCGAAAGGACCTTTTGTTGCTTAGTGGCTAAATCGTGCACAGGTTTCATCGGCAGCATCAACATCTTCCATATTTGATGACCCTCAACACTTCTTGAATCCCCCCAACCGTTCTACCTTTAGCGGTGGGGGGGGGTCCGAAATGGTGGTTTCCCCGTCACAGGCCCCAGCTAACGTGTCTCCCTCTTGTGATTTCAAACCCTTCCCTCCTAAATATACTTACCACCTACCCCCCCTAGAATCATTCCCATCTACCTCTCGATACCACTCCTCTCATTGAGCGTTGCCTGTATTCCACTTTCCCGATACCTCCCTACCGCGATCCACTCCACCACTCACCTCTCACCACCTGTTCTACCCTCCACCTAATTCTCGTACCTGAATCTCCTCCTTACAATTTCCACCTTCACTCAATCCTCTCTCCCTATTTGACATCGGTGCCACATCCTCCAATCTATAACCAGTCATCGCTTTCCCCATGAGTGTCTGGCAGACGCCTATTCCAATAAAAGAGTCACGTCGAGTTAGGCTGGCGAGTTACCAGTGACACCATCTGCTTTCGATTACAAGATGTTTCCCAACACGATTATCCAAAGGCACAGATGGCAAAGGTAACATGAAGGAAGAATAAGCAGAGGATATGTGCTCAAGTGACAACACTTCATGACAGTTATTTTTGTTAGAGTTGTTACCAACAGGCTCCCTCGTTCTAGTAGTCTATTAGATTCACCTATACATATGTTAGATTAGGATTGTTTTAGGGAGAATCCCAGGCTAGAGGGGCCAACTCACATCCTAAGTTGTGGTCTATTGTTTTTTGTTATAAATACCTTATAGAATTTTTTTGAAGGGTGTTGGCCCTTGACCAAGTTTTGAGAGAACATTGGTCGTGTTTGGCCACTTTTGGGACTTCGACAGGCTGGTCAAAGATGGAGCACCCAGGTAGATCTAAGATCCTGGGATCTCATTCATTTTGCAGTCTTGTGGACCCAACAAAGGGTTTACTATGGTTGATGTAATGGGTTATGGGATGTCGTCCCATGGGTTTACCCATGTTTAGGCCTTTTTGTAAAAGTATATATAGGAAGGAATGTAATGTAGAAAGTCCTAGTAGAAGCTTAGTGCAAGCGATGTAAGAAGTAGAGTTGGCTATGTGCAAAGATCTGGTTGTCTTTGTGAAAGAATGTGTTAGGGCTTGTAGAGCTAATTGAAAGTGTTTTGTAAGTTGCTTTGTTCACAGACATTGCATGTAAGGCTCTGTGCTACTGAGGAGTTAGCTCTGTGCCTTGACCTAGTTTTGGGAAGGAGGATCTGGTGCGCAGCCGCAGATCTCTTGTCCTCTGCAAAGTTTGGATTTGTGGCTTTGTGCAAAGGAACAGATGAATGGAAGAAGATTGAAACACTAATAAATAAGAAGATGAAGTTGGTGGATGTAGCCCCACACTGGGGTGAACCACGTATATCCTGTGTCTTGATGTGCTTTGTTCGATGCTGCTTATGTGGTTATTTGCTTAGTGTTTTTGTTGTTATATAGAATGAATGCACCTGATGTTATAGATTATTGATTAATGGTGTGAATGAATGCTAAATATGAGCTAATGCTATGTGCTAAGTGATTGGAAGTGTTTGATCTTGATTTTTACTGCGATGATCTGTAATAAGGGTTAATATACGATGTGAATGAGAATCATAATCTAATGCATATTGTTGGCTAAGTGATCTTTTAAGTGTTGTAATCACAGATATGTGTCCCAGCTTGGTTGTATACACCTGAGTCCTACAACCCCCCCGCCTCTACCTCGGGTGAGACTTCATCTTCTTCGCAGGTGTTGCCGAAAGGGTCAATAGTTAGGGTTTTTTTGGTGCGTTGTTGAAGAGTTGAACCATGGGTCTGCCCCTGTGCCAACAAATGGTTCAGTTGTCGGGACTTGAAACTGTGATTGCTGGGAACTGAAGGAAAGAGAAATCTCTGTGTGTAGATATGTTGTTTTAGTGTGCAATATTCTACTTGACTTGCGAAGCTCTGTGCTAATAAATCCGATCTGAAGAAAATAGGTAAGATATTAAAGCTTTGTGCTCTAGTAAAGGTAAGATAAGTGGAAATTTTTTCTTTGAAAGTATGAATCTAGGTCTGTTTGATATATTTTTTCCTAGTCTGAAAACTAGGGCATAGTTAGAAGAAAGATTTGATTTGAATAAACTTGATAGAAATAGAGAAAAACATGTTATTCCTATGCATAGAAAGATTTTTTGGACTAATGAGTGGATGCAGGAACCTAGAAAGAGATTTTGTAGATTGCAGGTCTAGCACTGTGATCCCAGTGCATAGTACAGGAAAGGTTGGGGCTCATTTAAAATAAAGAGAGGATTGACACTATGTTATAATTGCATAAGACCATGACCTCTTGCTAAAGAATGCCCTGGTATAGGTCCTATTTTTCTTTATTGTAAAGTTATTGGTCATGAGGTTGAGGATTTCCCAAGGATGATTGCTAAAGTTGAAAATATGAACATGAGACAAGAAAACTATAAAGAAGGTCAAGAGACTAAGGATATGTTAAATAACCATAAATAAAAAGAGTAAGAGACTATGTTAATACAATTACAAGAAGCAATGGATGATCACAGAGACATCAGTTTACCAGAGATCCTGAAACAAAAAATAGCGCATAGTCACAAGAATAGAAGACTTCGACATAGAATGTGTATTAGATGAAGAAACACACGTGAATATTATGCAAGAAATCACTTGGGAAATTTTGGGAAAGCCTGTTATGATACCTTCATTGGGAAGGATAGGATTGTTTAAAGGAAAGGTGATAAACCTATGTGGAAGAGTTACTAATATACCTATGATTTCTCATGAAACATCGACTGAAGAATAATTTGAAGTCATTAAATTTGTTGAGAACAACTCCCCCTTTTCACTTTTGTTAGGAAAGACTTGGATCGAGGAAGATCAGATCAAAAGGAAAATAGAAGAGGAAGCCACATAACAGAAAAATAAATAACTAAGGGACCTCATAACCAGGAAACTAGAGCGACTAATAGAAGAACAAGAGGATAAGTCAAAGCAACAAAACGTAAGAGAATTAGCTGTTGAAGTTGAAAGAACGCAGGAAGGCTTGAAGGCCCTATACATGCAAGAAAGAAGAATACCCACCCTAGAGTTAATAAGAGAAGACGTATTAACTTTGAACCATTTGAAAGAACATCAGCAACGTGAAGTCACTGTGCTAATAAAATATAAGAAAAAGAATGGGAAGAGGAATCTAGAGACTCAGATTATAGGAAAGAAGGCAAGGAATCTCAGTAAGAAGAAAGCAAAGTTAGAAAAACTACAGGAAGTTCCAGAGAAGACTTAGCAGGAAGCAGATCTATAGAACCTGAACCTCGCCGGAATAGCAAAACCACGCAGAATGGGACTTCACCATGACGAAGCTATATGATCGTTGGAGGTGCCCCAACTATTAGAATGACACCCTGGAATGGCTAGAAAGGATAGTTATGAGAAAATGGACCGTTGAAACCGTGCCATAATGGACCGACTCATATTGATTGAGGAATTCCAGCCCATTGGAGGAATCTGTTATGACATTTTCTTATTTAACCCATCAGACGTTGCGCTGGGACCACTTTGTGCCACCTGTGATTATCCAAGCTAACAGAGAATCGATTGCATATCATGCTATGATTTCTAGACCTTTCCAACTGTTTGATTACCTCGCTTCTCTTTTCATCTACCTGATTTATTTTGTTACAAGTACGAATGTCGGGTGAGCCAAGCGTGTTAGAGAAGTATGTGGAGGAGATTCTTGTAGACCTCATGGATGAGAAAGTTATGTCTGTAGAAATATAGGCATCGTCGACTGGAGGATTGAAAGCATCCCCCTTGAATGGATGTCATTCTAGCCGAGCCACGACTGAGAAGCGAAGCAAACACTGCGACGATTTGGCTAATGTGAATCAGATCCTGTCAGTCTTGTCGGAGTACATACCACCTTTGGATGGCATGGTGAACCACGAAAGAATCCCATGAGACTTTGAGTACACGTTGATCACTGCGTACATCCCGAAGGGGATATGCATAGTCGAACCCCAGTTAGGACATATCCTAGCTCTAAAGAACAACGATTTCAACCTCGACGACATGAAGAACTACTTGATGCTTGCACCGCATCGGTATTTGATGGGAATGACTGGGAAGAAGTCACGCATAGTCTCCCAGCCGTGGATTAAGGAGCTCGTGCAATCAACGATCCTGAATGTAATGAAGATCCCTCACTTTGGTCGACATCAGGAGGTTAACGCTTGTATTAAAATCCTCTTATTGTGTTACCATGGAGGGTATATGTGGCTTTACATGGCATGACTGTGGATCCGGCACTGATCCACCTCATCATAGAACTGAGCATGTAGGGACTGAACCCTCTGCAGTTCTACCGAGGGAAGACTTTTGATCTCTCATTGGCACAACACATAAAGGAAGACTATGGCGATGTAGAAAAGGGAAAGCGAGGCTACAAGGTAGCCTCCATACAGGATGGCGCAGTGTGCCTAGCTTGTCAGCTTATAGTTGGTAAGCTCGTCAGAAAGAACCATTCAACAAAGGTCACAGTCTTCATATTATACCTCACAGGGAAGTGCGTAGAAGGAATGCAAATAAATTGTTCGAGTTACCTCATCAACAAGTTCGAGAAGGACTTTCAGGAAGCGTATGATCAAGGGTATGAGTTCTATTTTAGTTGGTTACTATTTTTGATCGCATTTGTCGCTTGGCAGATGCCGGAAGGAGTGACATTTATTGAATTTGAGCCATCTGAGCCATTGGTCGTGAGGTTCTCCACCTTGTGGTACACAAATGATATGTCAAAGTAGTGGCATTCGAACACTATCTTCCATGCCTACTACCAGCAACTGAAGCGTGCCATTGAGGCATTTCCATGAATGACCCTGAACACACTGCACCAGTACAGACCGCTAGCAAAGTTCCACGCAGATCGACACTTTATGTATATCACCGCACGTAGGGATGAAAGCAAGGAGGAGTTGCAATCCTATTATAAATTGACCAACGAGGATATGGAGAAGATCACCAAAGAATAGCCAACAGAGTTCCTTATACTTGTTGACACTGCAGAACTCTCCGACCCCGATATCATAGGAAGTCCCTTGGTCACCCAGGTCGAACACGATGGACAAAATAGTGCGAAGAAAAAGAAGAAAAAGGAGGAAGTGTAGAACATAGAAACTGATGAGGAGGATAGCGCCTTAGAGGACAGTAGGCCTGACTCACCCACAGGAGGAGGAGGAGACGAAGTGAACCAAGAAGAAGGAGGGGAAGAAGGAGAAAAGTAATACAAAGGAAAAGTTACACCATTGAAGGATACCCCATACTGAGGTCGAAACATCAAAGAAAAGGAAGGTTTCTCCGCAGAAACCCTCGGCAAGAAAGAATACTCGAGAAAATAATCCTCAGTTGAAGAATTTTCTCACAGTGGATGATGTTGATCTCATCATCACAGTCGTCAAAGATTATTTAGAGGATATCTTGCAGAGACATGGATTGAAGCAGGAGACATTGTATTAACGAATCGAGAAAGAGCTCAAGGACATACAACAAGCCATCCATTCGAACCGTGCAGTACCTACTGCACCTTTGTCATCGAAAAGTGAAAAATTGGGGGATGAGCCCGCCCAATTACGAAGATTAGCAGATGCAACAGAGGCTCAACTTCGGCGAGTCCATGAAGAGAAGGAGCAGGCTAAAAAAGCCTTGAAGAAAGAAAATGAGGAGTTCTTAGAGAAACTTTGCATTGTGTAGAGGGAGAAAGATGAAATTTAGGTGATGTTTGAGGAGGACAAAGTAATGATGCAGAGAGAAAAACACCAACTGCTTGTTGAGCAGACTGTGGTTGAAGAAGCAATGACTAAATCACTTCGCTTTGTGCCAGGCTTGGCACAGAAGGAAGAAGACCCAACTGAGATTCAAGTAGGGAAGCTTGTTGAGGCCATTCAGTAGCTTCATGCAAGAGTAACGAAGTTAGAACTCCAAGAAGTGTCGAGCACTCTACAAGAAGTGCATGATCAAAGAGAATAAATCACCAAGATCATAGTAGAAAGAATCAGGGCACTCGCCTTAGAGTGTAAGCAACTGAGTGATCGAAGTGTGCATACCTATCAGTGCCTTGCAGAAGATCCAGAGATGAGGAAACTAGAAGCATAGCTATAGGAGGCGAAGCAACAGGCATCCACCATGCAAGCACAGATGAAGTTGCTTACTGTGGCCAAGAAGATGAAAATATCACAGGAACAACACACAGTCCAACAACAGGTTACTGCCATCCAGAGCAGAGTTATGGAGGTTACATAGAGACTCCAGTTGGTGCAGGATGAAGCTTTCACGCTTTTTGAAGAGATTGAAGGAAAAGGCTCGCAGTTGGACCAAGTGGTTGTGAAAGTGGAACAATGCCTGGAAGGGCCTATTACTAAGCAAGTGATTCAGGAGTTTGTCGAGCAGGAAGCTTTGGCGAAGAAGCAAGTTGTGGCAGCTCGAGCTAAGCTTGAGGCCTTTGAAGTAGCGTTGCCCAGATATGAGTGAACCGAGACGAGTCATAGGTGAGTGTTGGGGGCATGTTGGCCCTTGACCAATTTTTGAGAGAACATTGGTCCTGTTTGACCACTTTTGGGACTTCGACAGGATGCTCGAAGATGGAGCACCCAGGTGGAGCTGAGATCACAGGATCTCATTCATTTTGCAAGCTTGTGGACCTAGAAAAGGGTTTACTAAGGTTTATGTAATGGGTTATGGGATGTCAGCCCATGGGTTTATCCATGTTTAGGCCTTTTTGTAAAATTATATATAGGAAGGAATGTAATGTAGAAAGTACTAGTAGAAGCTTAGTGCAAGCGACGTAAGAAGTAGAGTTGGCTATGTGCAAATATCTGGTTGGATTTGTGAAAGAATGTGTTAGGGATTGGAAAGCTAAGTGCAAGTGTTTTGTAAGTTTCTTTGTGCACAAACATTGTATGTAAGGCTCTATGCTACTGAGGAGTTGGCTCTGTGCCTTGACCTAGTTTTGGGAAGGAGGATCTGGTGCGCAGCTCGTAGATCTCTTGTCCTATGTGGATTTTGGATCTGTGGCTTTGTGCACAGGAGCAGATGAATGTAAGAAGCTTGAAAGACTAATAAAGAAGAAGACGAAGTTGGTGGACATAGCCCCACATTGGGGTGAACCACGTATATCATGTGTCTTGATGCACTTTGTGCAATGCTGCTTATGTGGTTATTTTCTTAGTGTTTTTTTTTATATAGAATGAATGAACCTAATGTTATATCTTAGTGCTTAATGGTGTGAATGAATGCTAGATCTGAGCTAATGCTATGTGCTAAGTGATTAGAAGTGTTTGATCTTGATTATTACTGCGTTGATCTGTAATAAGGGTTAATATGCGATGTGAATGAGAATCATAATCTAATGCATATTGTTGGCTAAGTGATTTTTTAAGTGTCATAATCACAGATCTGTGTCCCATCTTGGTTGTAGACACCTGAGTCCTACAACCCCCTTTCCTCTACCTCGGGTGAGACTTCATCTTCTTCGCAGGTGTTGTCGAAAGGGCCGGTAGTTAGGGTTTTGTTGGTGCATTGTTGAAGAGTTGAACCCCGGGTCTGCCCCTGTGCCAACAAAGGGTTTGAATGGTTGAGCAGAGCTCCCTATGTTGTTATATTTCGATTTAACAGATATCTACCTACTTTTATGTAATTGAACCTCAGAAATTTTAGTTAATGGAAGTTAGCCTCTTATCAACACCTTGTTTCTTTTTACTTTGAAAGCTCATTACTGGAGGATCCTTATGATTTTTCATAGTTTTATTTTAATGGATATTTGATTATTGTACTGCTATAAACATTTTCAGTGTTCTGAGTTTAGTTTCAAGAGGTTCTTGTAACTGAACTTCTTCTTCACTTAACTGCTAAAGAGCCTGATGCTCATAGAAAACTAGTTCATTTTTCTCACCTTTTCTTTCATCTTATCATCTTTTCTCTCAAAACCTTGACTAAATTTAATCAAAACCCCATTTTCTAATGCATACTAGCCCAGATTTATGTGTTGAAATATCCATATGTTGTGTTTTGTCCATTTGACCTTCTGTCACAAAATACATTCAAAGACATGTTGATGGGTACTGTCCTCTTGCAATCTGAGGGTAACTCTTAGTGCTAAAATTATTGGCGTCGTTGTCAGGGAATGAATCGAAGACATTTCCCTGGGATTGAATGACAAAGCAATATTGATTCTAAAAAAACATTAGAAATCAATACATTGAATATTGCAGCTTGAACCCGATGACTCCACTATTTCAGTTGTGGCTCCCAAAGGCAGACACACGAGGTCTATGCCACATCTACCTCTAGAAACACCTGAAGCTGACCTAGAGAATATTATCAAGAAAGGAAAGGATTCTCAAGAAGGCCTTTCATCTACTGTACCAAGTACTTCTAGTCATTTACATGATTTTACTTTTAAAACTCCAGTAGACATATCTAATAATCCTCCTTTACCTTCTGCTGAAATTTCTAGAAACTTGGAGGTTGAAAATTTCCCTGTTGAATACTCTTCTTTTAGTCCCAAATTGAAAGAAGAAAAAATTTATTTCCTTTCCTCTCCCAAGGTTGTAAGTTGGTTTAGAGTTGAGAGATTAGAAGATTTTCCTACCCTAGGTTTTCCTACCCCTCCTCCTATCAAAATTTGTCACTAAAGAGAAGGAAATCTCATTTCCCTTGGAGCCTATACCATCTTGTTCCAAGACTCAACCTCTTCCCGCAAAGACTGAAATCCCTCCTTCCTACATTCCTTCTTCTCCCAAGCTGCACACAGTCAAGACTCCTTCTCCTCCTTGTTCTCCTAGAGTTTATAACCCAATGGCAGGTGTTAACCCTCCTAGAACTAGAATGGATGCTATAGTGGCTGCAAGGTATGCCCTCTCATTTTACCTCAGCCTATGAATTCTCTCCTAGTTGGATATTACCTTAAGTACATGCCCAAGTTCATTGGGGAGGAAGACATAATTGGAGAAGAACATCTTGCAGATTTTTATAGTTATGCAGATAATCTTAACATTGAAAATGAAGATGTATGGATGAGAATTTTTGTCCAGAGCCTTGATGGTGAGGCTAGAAAATGGTTTAGGGGTTTGACTCCTAGATCTATTGTTGGGATTGAGACTTTGGATGATACCTTCTTGAGGCATTGGGGGGATAAAAAGGATTTCCTTTATTATATTACAGAATTTGGATCACTTAAGATGAAAGAGGCAGAATCTGTTTCTGACTTCTCAAAGAGATTCAATAAAATGTACAACAAGATTCCCACTAAAATAAATCCTACATAAACCTCTGCCAATATTACCTATGCCAATTCTTTTGACCCTGAGTTCTGCCTCCTGTTGATAGAAAGAAGATATACCTCTTTATCTCATATGCAATATGCATCCTTAGAAGTAGAATATAATATATTAGCAGCTGACAAACTTAGGGGAAAGTCTGATAGAGACAAAAGGAAAGGTAGGGATGAAGCTTCAACCTCAGAATCCCCTGTTGTCCACCCTCAAGTTGATGAGCTTACAAAATTGGTGAAATCACTTTTTGTTGAAATGGATAAGTTGAAACTTGAAGGAAAACAAAACTATAGAAACACACAAAATGTTGACAATAGAGGTAATTTCAGAAGACCAAATAATGCTCCTCGCATCCTCCAAATAGATCCAAGAAATAGGGATAGGGATGATCAAAAAGTCCAAGCCCCTCTCTAAAACAACCTTGTTGTTGATGAAGAAGAAGAGGATGAACAAACTGACCTAAAATCCATTGTCTTGGTGACACATCTTCATCTCCTCATTTGACCCAATCTGCATATGAAGAGTCTCTCATGGATAGTCAATTAAATTAATTGAGTAAAGGAGAAAAAACAAATGAAAAACATAATAGATACAACCTAAGGTCCATAAATAAAGAGGAAAAGACTGACACTTCTAATTAGCCCACTAAAACATAAAATTTTGATAAGGCTATGACAACTAGCAGCAAAGGAAAATATGTGCAAAGCCCTCAAACATTGGTTAAGAGCCTTGCCCCAGAAATTAAAGAGATTCTGAAATCCCCATCCTCTTTTAGATTTGAAAGTGAAATTCAAAATATCAAAATCCCTGTACCTTTTTTGGAGTTCATTAAGAACGAGGAATTCAAAAGGTACCTTTCTAAAATGTTGCAGCTTGAGCCTTCTTCTATTTCCAAAGATTCAGTTAACCTTCAAGATGAAAAACCAACAGTCATCCTGGGACCTTTGGTAGAGGATGGAGATGATTCTTCCCCTCCTTTATATACATCATTAAACATTCATGATAAAGTGATGCACAACTTCTTGATGGACTTAGGGGCATCTCATAATATAATGTCTAAAACAGTCATGGATGATCTTGGGTTGGAAATTACAAACACCTACCATGATTTATACTCATTTGACTCTAGGAAAGTGAAATGTTTTGGGGTTATCAAAGACCTGGTTGTTATCTTGTTCTAGTTGCGAATGAAATGTGTGGTCATGGATATTGTGGTCGCTGATGTCCCCCCTAAGTTTGGGATTCTCTTGTCAAGATCTTGGATAAAAATACTAGGGGGAACTTTGTAGATGGACCTTTCATATGCCACCATTCCTGTGTTTGGGGGAGAACATAGAAGGATTTAAAGGGAGGCTCAATTAGCCTACATCATCAGTTATGAAGCAAATCCCACCAACCACCCTATTTTTGCACTTGATATTGATTTAGGATCCAATATATTACAATTCATTGATGCTCCTCAACCTCCTATTGAAATCAGAAAATAATCCATTACCTCTTGTGAAGAACCTGTTCCTAATACCTTTGTTTAGAAGATGTTTTTTGATGGGGCTTCTTCTAAAGAAGGTGTTGGTGCTGGGGTAGTATTTATTTCCCCTACTCAAGAGATCATTTATTTATCCTACAAGCTTGAATTTGAAACTACAAACAATGTGGAAGAATATGAGGCTCGTGTTTTGGGTTTGAGGGCTGCTAAAGACATGAGGATTGAGGAGCTAGAAGTGTTTGGAGATGCTGAATTAATTGTTCATCAAATCAAAAATTTGTATCAAGATAAAAACCCCAGGTTAAGCACTTACATAAATGAAGTTTTGGATCTGGTTGATGGTTTCTTCTTAGCTTTTAATATCTCATTTGTTCCAAGAGAGGAGAACATTATGGAAGATTCCTTGGTTGTCTTGGCAAGTAATTTCAGAGTTCCTTTGACCCCTAAACTCAAATATGATGTGTAAGTGAAATATAGACCCTCTACACCTAACAATGTCAAACATTGGAATTTTTTTGAGGATGATCTTGAGATAAAAAGATTTCTTGAGATTGTGGATGAGTTTTCTACCTTACATATTGATCAAGATCATGATACTGAAAAAAAGTCATCGTGTTGATATTTTTATGAATAAAATTGTTGACCATCATATTGTTCAGTTTCCTAGTAACCATATTCCAAAAGGACTAGTTCCTTTGGAGATATTGTTTGATAGAAATGATGTTGTTGTAAAGGTTAAAGTTTCAACTGAAAATGTTTATGAGGTTGAATGCAATTTAGGTACAGAGGAGGATCCAAAGTATGTTAAGTTGTCTAGAAGCTTGTCAAAGGAACAAAGGGATGAATATGTTAAGCTTTTAAAAGAGTTTGTTGATGTGTTTTCATAGAAATATGAAGATTTGAGAACATATGACACAAACATCATTGAACATAAGATCCCTTTGAAAGAGGATACCAAGCCATTTAGGAAAAAAATTAGACAGATGAATCACATACTACTGCCTATAATTATGGAAAAGGAAGTAAAAAATATTTTGGATGCCAAGATCATCATTCCTTTGAGATACTTAGAATGGGTGGCTAAATTGGTCCCAGTGAGGAAGAAGGATGGGTAAATTAGATTGTGTGTTGATTTTAGAAATTTGAATAGAAGCTCCAAAAAAGACAATTACCCCTTGCCAAAGATGGAGCACATTCTGTGGAGAGTGACTGGCTCATCAAGGATGTTTATGATTCATGGCTTCTTAGGATACATATAGATCTACAAATTTCTTGAAGATAGAGAGAAAACAACATTCACTACTCCTTGGGGCACATTCATGTATGATAAAATTCCCTTTGGGTTAATGAATGCAGGAGCAACCTTTCAACAAGCGATGAATAATTATTTTATTGGGGAGAAGGATAAATTTGTGGTCATCTATCTATATGACATTAAACTATTCTCAAAGTCTGATAAGGAGCATTACCATCATTTTAAAAGGGTCTTCTTGAAATGCAGAAAGTTTGGTCTCTCTCTCAATCCTAAGAAGTCTTTGTTTTCTATGAAGGAAGGTAAGATATTGGGACACATTGTATAAGAAAAAGGGGTAAGGATTGATCCAAGTAGAGTAGAGTCCATCCAAAATTTATCTATTCCTAGATCCAAGAAATAAGTTCATAATTTCTTGGGTAAAATCAATTTTCTGAGAAAGTTCATCTCTAATTTTGTTGAATTGGTCAAGTATATTACATCCATGCTTAGGAAAGGAAATGAAGTGAAATGGACTATTGAGGCCCAAGAGTCTTTTGATCAAATAAAAAAGCCTTGACTGAAGCACCTGTGCTTATCATCCCTGATTATTCCAAGGAATTTCTGATATTTTCCTTTGCCTCATTTGACACATTGGTTGTTGTTTTACTGCAGAAAAATTCAGAAGGGTTAGAGCAGCCTATTTCCTTTTTCAGTAGAGCATTGAGGGATGCAGAGATGAGGTATGATATCATGGAGAAGAAGGCTTATTATTTGGTTAAATCCCTCAAATCCTTCAAAGTATACATCATGCATTCCAAATTTATTGTCTATGTTCCTTCGGCTTCTGTCAAGGAGATACTTATATAGCCTGACATTGATCTGAAGAGGAGAAAATGGATCGAAACAATTATGGAATTTGACCTTGAAATAAAGCCCACTAAACTAGTGGAAGGTTAAGGTTTAGGTAGGTTGTTGGCTGAATCAAATTGCAAAGAACTAGGGGTAAATTTCATGAATATAAACTTAGAAAATCAGCAAACCGATTATGTTGACAGAAGTTCTCATATCAGCCCCAACTTGGAAGAATGCACATGGTATAAAGAAATCATATATTTCCTGCAAAAGTTGCAGCCTCCTGATGGTCTAGAGAAGAACAATGTCAGAGCTTTGAAGCTTAAGGCAATCTGATATTGTCTTATTGATCAAATATTGTATTGGAAAGATCCTCTAGGGGTTCTTTTGAGATGTTTAGACCCACAAGAAGCCCAAAAGGCCATGACTGATTTTCATGACAGCTTGTGTGGGGCCCATCATTTTTGGAGAACCACATCCTATAAGATCCTATGAGTTGGGTATTTTTTGCCTAGCCTTTTTTATGACATTTGTGCAAAGATTAGATCTTGTGTCAAATGCCAAAAAAATTCTGGAAAGCAACAACTCAAATCTTTTCCTTTGAAGCATGTGTTGGTTTCTGGACCTTTTCAGCAGTGAGGTTGTGACTTCATTGGGGAAATACATCCAGCATAAAGTGGTCAACAACGGTGGATCTTGACTGCAACTGACTATTTCACCAAGTAGATAGAATCCATACCTACGAGGAATGCCTCCCATTAGGTAATAATTGGTTTTCTTGAAGATATCATGTCTAGATTTGGTTGTCCCAACAAGATTTCTACTGATAATGTTGCTTCTTTCAAAGATGAACCTTTGATCAATTTTTTTGAACAATATGGGATTACATTAGTCCATTATACTCCTTATTACCCCCAAGGAAATGGTTTGGCCGAATATTCTAGCAAGATCCTCATAAATATCATCAAGAAGATGTTAGAAGACAACAAAAAATCATGGCACTCAAAACTTAAATTTACATTATGGGATGACAGAGTTACTACAAATAGATCACTTGGTATTTACCCCTTTCAGATTGTATATGGGATTGAGGTTGTCTTTCCTACTCAGCTTGTATTTCCTGTGGAAAATTTCTTATAGGATCAAGATGGATAACTAGATGATATGGTCAGGAGAATACAACAGTTGGTAGAAGTGCAACAAAATAGAGAGAAACTCTTTGACAAGGCACATGACCATCAACAGAAGATCAAGCAAGCCTTTGACAAGAAGGTAAACAAAGAAAATTTCCAGCTGGGAGAGCTGGTGCTAAAGTGGGACACACCCAAACAAGAGAAAGGAAAACATGGAAAAATTGAATCCTTGTGGATCAACCCTTTCAGTATTTCTGAGGTGTTTTCAAACAATACTTACAAATTGCAGAACTTGGAAGATCCTGAAGTTTTTGGCGGCCCTGTAAATGGGCACTTTCTGAAGAAGTTTTTTGTTTAATCTAGGAGTGACTTGCCGTTCGTTGTAAATATCATTGTTTTTGTCTGTTTTTTCTTAAATAAATGATCCCATAGCCCTAGGATGAGACATTGAAGCTACTTGTTCTTGGAAGCCTGTAGGGAGCATGCCATCCCCTGTGGAGCCAAAATGTTATCAAATAAATTTTTCATGGGAATATTTGGATGTTTCACCTAAATGAAATATGTAAAAAGCTAAAGAGCACATTATTTGTTAAATTTTTGACATGTGCATTTTATTTTAGCCAAAGTCCACTAGAGAAAGGACCTTTTGTCGCTTAGTGGCTAAATTGTGCATAGGTTTCATTGACGACATTGACATCTTCCAGATCGGACAATCCTCAGCACATTTCGGAACCCCCCAACCATTCTACCTTGAGCAGTGGGGAGGGGGGGATCCAGAATGGTGGTTTCCCTAACACGGGCCCTAGCTAATGTGGCGCCCTCTCATGATTTCGGACCCCCCCCTCCTAAATACACTTACCACCTACCCCCCCCTCTGGAATCATGCCCATATACCTCCTGATACCACTCATCTCATCGAGCGCCACCTATATTCCACTTTCCCGATACCTCCCTACCGTGTATCCACTCCACCACTCACCTCTCGCCACCTGTTATACCCTCCACCTACTTCTCATATTTGAGTCCCCTCCTTACCCCTACCACCTTCACTCAATCCTCTCTCCCTATTCAACATCAATGCCACATCCTCCAATCCATAACTAGTCATCACTTTCACCATGAGCGTCTAGAAGACACATGTTCCAATAAAAGAGATGCATCGAGTTAGGTTGGAGGGTTACCAGTGCCACCATCCGCTTTCACCTGCAAGATGTTTCCCAACATTATTATCCAAAAGAATAGATGACAAAGGTCATCACGAAGGAAAAATAAGCAGAGGAGATGCGCTCAGTGCCATCACTTCATGACAATTATTTCTATTAGAGTTGTTACCAACAAGCTCCCTCATTCTAGCAGTCTGTTAGATTCACCTGTACAAATGTTAGATTAGGAGTTTTTTGTGGAGAATTCCAGGCTAGAGAGGCCAGCTCACATCCGAAGTTGTGGTCTACTGTGTTTTGTTATAAATACCTTAGAAAAATGTTTTGAAGGGTTCAAATGGTTGAGCATATCTCCCTATGTTGTTATATTTCAATTTAACAGAGATCTGCATGTTTTTATGTAATTGGACTTGAGAAATTTTAGTTAATGGAAGTCAACCTCTTATCATCACCTTGTTTCTTTTTACTCTGAAAGCTCATTACTGGAGGATCCTTATGGGTTGGCATAGTTGTATTTTAATGGATGTTTGATTATTGTACTTCTATAAACATTTTCAGTGTTCTGAGTTTAGTTTCAAGAGGTTCTTGTAACTGAACGTCTTTTTCACTTAGCTGCTAAAGGGCCTAATGCTCATATCAGACTAGTTCATTTTTCTCATATTTTCTTTCGTCTACTCATCTTTACTCTCAAAACCCTAACTGAAGTTAATCAAAACCCCATTTGCTAATGCATACTAGCCCAGATTTCTGTGTTGAAATATCCATATGCTGTGTTTTATCCATTTGACCTCCTGTCACAAAATACATTCAAAGACCCGTTGATGGGTACTAGGCTTATCCTCTTGCAATATGAGGGTAACTCTCAATGCTAACAAAAGTTACAATTGAAACAGTTAAGGTAAAATTTTGTCACCAATTTACTACTAGAGGGCATAATTCCTTACTCAGAAGTTTGTTTGGTGCATAGGAGTAGTCTATGGAAATATTATGAACCATAGAATATAGACATGGAGCCAGATTTTGAATCTGGGTATGTAAAAATGTGTAGGAAGAGAAAGAAGTCACTTGTTTCATACATGAATAAAATGGGAAAAATAGTCTAAACCTCTTTGGACCATAACTTTCAGCTCGAAGCTCATATTTGAGAAAACCAATATTAGTTGGAAAGGTATTGAGGAGCAAAAGACATCCGTCCACCCAAAATTTTGAATTAGGTGCTAAATTTTTATCATAAAGTAATAGAGTAAATTCTGCAATAGTAAGTGAGTGAAATAAGAACAATTGGATTTATAAGAAGCCAATATTTTTGGCTCGAAACGAAGAAAGAAGTGGCTAATTATATAGACAGATGTCTAGAGTGCCAGAAGGTGAAGAATGAACATAGGCATCCAACGGGGTTGTTACAACCATTTCCCATTCCAGAATGGAAGTGGGAAGTAGTCACAGTGGATTTTATTACAAATCTACCTAGAACAGTGAAGCAACACGATTCCATCATGGTTGTGGTGGATAAATTAACTAAGGAAACACATTTTATTCATGTGAAGACTACACACAAGCAACAAATACTGCATAAATATATATGAAAGAAGTTTCCAGGTTGCATGGAGTGCCTAAGAAAATTGTTCTTAACAAATATCCAAAGTTTACATCCAATTTTTAGAAAGTTTTTTTCAAAGGATTTGGGACAAATATAAATCTCGGTACAGTGTATCACCCAGAGTCAGATGGGAAAATAAATAGGACTAACAGAATAATTGAGGGTATGCTCAGAATGTATGTGATGGAACAACCATCAAAGTGGGAAGATTATATTCATTTAGTTGAATTTTCTTAAAATAATGGGTATCAAGCCTCATTAAAAATGAGTCCATTTGAAGCATTGCATGGTAGAAAGTGTAACACACTAGTGAGTTAGGATAATTCAGTAGACAAAGTTGTTATTGGGCCAGATTTGTTGAAGGAAATGGAAGAGCGGGTGGAAAATATCAAGTCAAATTTAAAGGCTACCTGGGATAGGAAGAAAAGTTATGCAGACAATAATACAGTTTTTAGAGATTTCAAATGGGAAAACATGTGTTTTTAAAAGTGAAGGTGAAAAGAAGTTCACTAAGATTAGGAAGTTGGAAGCAAGATATTGTGGAACTTTTGAAATCTTAGAAAATATAGGGCTAGTTTCATACATGATAGCATTACTTGCATCCATGAGAGTGCATAGTGTATTGCATGTGTCATTATTGAAGAAATATGTGTCTAATGCTAACCACATAATTGATTGGATTGTGATCCAGCTGGAATGCAAAGTGGATTTTCGGGTGGAACCAATACGCATCCTGGACCAAAAATTAAAAGTGCTAAGGAACAAAGCCATAGGGATGGTAAAGGTTTAATGGACCCACTACCATCCTGAAGATGCTACATGAGAGCATGAAGAAACTATGCAAGAGAAATACCTGCAAGTTTTGTGAATTTTGAAGAAAACAGAATGCAAGACTAAACTTTGAGCAGCTAGAGTTCTTGAACCACATCTTAGAGTCTTAGCCAACCTGTGTTGGGTGCCATGAAAAATGAATGGTGCAACCCGATGGAATGATATCGAAGAAGAGGGTACATTCCTTGGGTTGACGGGTTGAAAAGAATAGGATATTTGGGTTGGAATTGTTGCTAGAGTGTAAAGTTGCATAATTTTATTTTCTAAGTATTGTGATGTAAATTTGTATATGTATATCAACATAGTGTGCACCAAGGATGATGCAAATTTGTAGGGGAGGGGAAATGTAACATCCCCACTATAATCCCTTCTTTAATTAATGTTTAATGTAGATATAATGTCTGGCTATGACCAAACAATGTATATGTGAATTGTATTTGTAAGTTTTAATAATAAAATGTGATGTCAGTTGATAAGGGGATATGGACAGAGATGGGGGATGAACTAATCCACAAGACAGGGGAGGGTATAAGAGAATATATAAGAGGGGACCAAGGGGTAATTTCCCATGTCTATTAATTCAACCCACATTCATGAATTTTATTATGACTATGTATTGAACTCTATTTTCTGATTGATTTTCCCCAAAGCCAATCATTGAATACATGTAAGAGGGTGGGTGTGAGAAGTCACATCCCATAGTTATTGGGAGCATGGGGGATGAGTACAATCAGCTTGGGAAAGTGTGTGACTCAAGCAATAAAACCAAAGAGAGTAAATTTTTATGGGCAGTTACAACATTTTTAGACATTCAATTTTTTGGCATGAACAACCAGCAGAGAACAAGAAAGAGAGCTTAGAGTTGGAGCAACCATGGAGGGTGAATCTTGGAGCATGTTGGAGTGTTTTGGAGAAGAAGTCAGAAGAGGCAAGTTTTCAGGCCTAAAGAGTGAACTCATGTGTGATTTCCATTGTAATAGCAAATGTTTATTGTTTTTGGCTAGTAGTTTTCTTGGCAGTGAGTTCCCTTGATTTCTCAGCAGAGAGACTCTTAGATATCTATGCCAAAGAGACCTTGATAAATGAATGGGACACCCAAGGAACTAATATCAGTGAAGGTGTACATTATTTGGGTTGGGAAAGTCGAGAGGAAGAGATCCGGTAGAAAATAGGGATATTTGTATGTTATAACTCTAAATTGCTCTATACATGCATACATGGCCTTTGGCCCTCTTACTTCCATTTTTTCCAAAACACTACTGAGTTTCTCTTCTTAAAAACCAAATTTTTGAATATGTACACGCCCTACACCATTACTTCCCATGTACATACGATTTTTGCACCACTACAGCTCGTGTACATACGCATGTTGCACCATTACAGCCCACATATACTTGCAAAAGTTGCAAAAAATAAAAAGTTGCAAGGAATTCGTTGAGATTGCGGGATATTGGGTAGTTTTCCAACTAATCCACCTGCTATAGCCCACCACCCAACTGAATAACCATCCTTTTGTCATATAAAATGAGGTGTTGGAGTCTCATTTTAGATCTAAGCATAAGAACAGTGAAACTCTGCCTGATTTCACATCCCCTCCTTGCCCAAGTTATTGCAACCCTTTTGTGAGAATTTCCTCAGCATTCCCTCATTTTCCCATTCTTTCTCCATCAGAACCCATTCAATTACCAAGAAGAGATCAGAAGTTTGAGAGGATAAGCCATACAAAGGTGCACTTAGAGCTTGGTGAAGAGGAGCATGGACTAGGTTTTTCGGAGCAGTAGCCCTCTTTGATTGTAAAGGTATAATCATTGAGATATTAATAAAAGAATTATTTTTCCTGTCCCAAATCATGGTGTACTGAATTCTTTTATTGATTTATGTTTTGATATTCTAACACCTAACCCTAATTTGTATATGGAATATCATGCTTTTACTTTTCTATTTGTCAATCTTTGGATGCAGGTCAACCCTAGGAGGAGGCGTTCAGTCATCAAAACTTTCAAGCGTGAGCGGATCATCACGAGACGTGGAGTAGAGGTATAGTTACCCGATCTCCCTCATATTTTATTTTGTTTTATTAGTTTTGGTATGTTTGGTGTAGTTTAGAGAAGTAGTTGAGTTTTATATGGTTAATTGATCTGCCTACATTCTGAACCCTGGTATAGTCATAGGGGGGTTTTTCCTGCTAGTAGAACTGGTGACCATACTGGGGAAGCCTCTAGGGTTTTTAGGGGATTTTGGGTTGTCTGATTGTTTTTTTTTTCCTTCTGAGTTTCTGTTGAGTCTTCTGAGTCTTTTAAGGGATTTTGTTCACCTTCTGCTTCCATACCATTTCTCCCTTCCTTTTAAGACCATATGTTTCTTTTTTTTAAAGAAGTACAGAGGTATACATGCCCTGCTTTGGGTCATTCTGCATACATACATGCTCTGATTACTAAATAGCCCGCGTACATATGCAGGCTGTTGAAGCAACAATAGCATATCTGGTTCAAGAATTTGTTTTTTGAAAAAGAGGCAACCAACCTCTTTCCTGATTGAGGTTTATACTTCTCAGGGTTTCTTGACAGAGTCCAGAGTCTCTATTTTTACAGCCATAGCTTGGGTTAGAATTAAGTTTACTTGTATTTTTGAAGTTTCTTGTGTTTACTTCTGAAAGGGTTTTAAGTGAGTCTTTGAATGATTGATCTGACTGTTTGGTTTCTTTAGTGATTCCCTGCGATCCGCAGTGGGAACAAAGATCTGTTTTAGTCTTGTCTTGTTGTTATTTTTACCCCTTTTCATTTTCTTTGAAAAAAGAAAAAAAAAGATTTATTTCAGTTTTTCTGTTTGAATCATTTAAAAAAAAAACAGATTTGTCATTTTCAATTTGGTAAAGTAGTTGGAGTTAGTTATTTTACTAGAAAGGAAAAATAGTCCATTTTTTAAGTTCTTTACTGATTTCTTGAAACATAAGTAGCTTGTAGTCAAGCAAAATTTCGTTTTAGGTCTTCTTTTTAAAGATATTGAAAAAAAGTTAGTTAAAGAAAAGTTGGTTACAAAGAGTTAGTTGAAAATATTTGCTTTTGATTAGAAGTAATTTTTCTTTCAGAGTTTCATCTTTTTCTCCTCTTTTCATCTCTTATAACATCACTAGTTTCACCACCATATCCCTTGAGTAAATCAAGCCATTAAAATGAACTCTAAATCTAAAATTAATTAGACTTTTATGTTTGTAGGGTCAACCAACTAGTCTAGGGTTAGGGCCTTGAATTAGGTTGGACAAGAAACTCTTCAAGGTTGTTAAACAAAAATTAGAGTCAGACCTAGGGAGTGTTAAAGTCCAGTGACATAAAATTTATCCAGGACCCCCCTCTAACATAGGGGCTAAACATGAGGTCTCATGAGGAAAGGCAACGGAGATAACCACTCCAAATCCAGACTAAACGTAGTGGGGAACACACACTGAGGATCTGTCGTGGGAGTAATACCGACTGCATTTTCCTACGGAGCTTCGTGGACCTCGAATCCATTCAATATCTTTTGTTTTCTTCTAGACCAATTTCTTTTGATACCCTTGATAGGTTTCAGAATTGTTAACCTACTCATTGCGATCCGCCCGACTGTCGACTGTACCCACCTGGTGACTAACTGCGAACCGGCAACTTAGTTTCCCATATTCTAGAGACTTACATGGGTGATTGTGGGGGTATAACGCGATACCTGGGGCAAACATTGGATCATGCTTCGTAGAGTATACCTAGAGGGTGCTTCTATGTTCAAGTTTCAATTGCATTGGTTAGTTTCTCTAGTGTTGATTGGCGTAGCTATCCTTCCTACTAGATAGTCGTTTGCTTTATTTTCCTTTAGAAACTTTTAGTGTGTGCTATGTGCTCCCTAGTTTTCCACAGTGAGTTAGTCAGTCATTGCTTTGGGTCTATGACCTAAGGTGGTAGACCACCCACTCCGCTGGTCGTGAGGAATTTTTGGTCTTCCGCTTAGAAATGTGGAGTTGCCTCTTTATAGGCATTGTTTTGATAACACTGGTTCGACGGAGTCAGTGTGTAAGACTTTTACAGACTTGAACGATCCCACAAGGGGAGAACTTGTGCATAATATCTTCATGAAAAAATTTACTGACAATACCAACCAAGGAACCCCTTCACAAGGGGATTCTTGTGATTTTCCTTTCTTTGAAAATGTTGGTGTCCCTTTGATGGCCACTTTGTACATTCCTGGGTTGAATGTGGGACTACCGGTCTAGTTGGGTACCATTCCAAATGTCTTGAATTCTCTTGATGCTTCTCAGTTAAGAACTTTATGTCATGGGTATCATGTTGATGTTATTTCATCAACGAAATCTTCTCCTCCTCCTTCTACCTTCTCTATGGTGAAAGTATAGATACTAGTAATCGAAAGTCTAAACGAAATATAAAGAGGAAGAATAGGAAGAAGAAATGACCAACCTCTGCGAGTCATGTTGGAGATAGGTCACCAACCTATGCAAGTCATGTTGAAGATAGTTCCTCAACCTCTGCAAGTCATGCTAGGGGCAAGCACCCAACCTCTGTAAGTCACGTTGGGGGGGAAAGTCCAGTCACTGCTAGTCATACTGGCAATAGGTCTGTAGCCTCTGCAAGTCATGTTATCGACCCATCACCAAGCTCTACAAGTCATGTTGGAGATGTGCAACTAGCTACTGCTAGTCATGCTGGGGGCATTGATTCTGTTGAGAAACCTAGACGGATAGGACGTAAGCCTAAGTTCCCTTGTAAGATTTGCAAGGGATATCACCTTACTCATTTGTGCCCTCGCATTCCAGAGGTACGAAGGTTTTGGTCCTTGTGTGAAAGCTCTTCTGATTCTGAGTCTTCTGATGTTTCCTCACAGTATTTTCAGCCTTTGGTTGATGAAGTGGTCATGCCAATGCAATCTTCGGCTGAATCCCCTCCTCTTTTGGGGGCCGATGTTCCTGTAGACTATGTTGTCTCGTAGCCTATTCAACTAGTGGCTGAGAAGGTGGTCACATCGATGCAGTCTTCAACTGATACCACTCTTCTCTTGGAGAGTGTCGAGTCTACCAAAGTGGTCACGCCGATGCAGTCTTCAATTGATCCCACTCTTCTCTTGGAGAGTGTTGAGTCTACAAAAGTGGTCGCACCAATGAAATATTTAGTTGATCCCACTCTTCTCTTGGAGAGTGATGTGTTTATTGACTGTGTTCTTAGCATTTCCAGTTCAGTACTTTTAAAACAAGGGGGTATTCTTCTCGCTTTGAGCACACCCCCTCTAAGACCTAGGATGGTTTCCTTTGATTGGAATGACCTTGTTAAGCCTCACCTTACTTCTTCTACACCTTTTCAAATAAGGGTCGAAGTTAATTCAACAAAAATTTATCGATGTATTGTGGATGAAGGAGCCTCCATAAGTATTTTATCCTCCTCGGTTTGGAAATCTTTGGGTTCTCCCGAGCTTGTGTTTGCTTCACATGAGTTGTTGGCTTTTGACAGACGTCCTAGTGAACATTTGGGGATTCTTCCCCAATTGTCAATCTCATTAGGTGGGAAGGTTGTCCTTGTCGATGTTATAGTGGTTCAAGGCCCATTAGATTTCAATACACTTCTCGAGCATGATTATGTACATGCTATGAAAGTTGTGGTGTCTACGCTTTTCCCGGTAATGCATTTCCCTCATAATGGAAGCATTGTCACTATCAACCAGCTGGCATCTAATAATCACTATGCTAATTCATTTTAGTTCAGGTCACCCCTTTATATGTTCCTAGTGTTCGTGTAGACTCTACCCCACCACAAGTTAATTATGTGGTGTTTTATCCTCGATGTTCAATTGCTCCTGAGCAGAAACTTGTTCATTCATGTTTTCCTTCTCGAGACATGGTCTTGGGAATTGATCTGTTGGTTTATCCAATGGGGGCATGGGAGCCCTTGCTTCCCCCTCTTGGTCCAAGTGATCTTGAGTCTCCTTTTGAGTCTAATATCACTGTTTGTATATCCTCGAGCCCTCATTCTTGCAATTATTCGTTGATAGACTCTACCAGTCCTGGCCAAAACCTCCATCATCATATGGAATATGGTTAGTTTTCTTCTCCCTTTGGGACTATCAACCCTCCTCATTTGTGTGATTTATTGTATTTTGAATTGCCTTTAGATGAGTCTATCCTTGAAGCCATGACTACGGTTTCTATACTGTGGAAAGACTTACATTGTGGTTTGTTCCCTTTTGGGAGACTTTCCAGGTTGACTATCAAAGAGACTCTTGGTTTGATCCTAGCAGTGGGATCTACTTGAACCAATATTATGCATGATTTGTAACCCCCTCGAGTCTTCTTTAAGCTCTTTTCAGACTCTCTAAACATGAAAATATTGACGAGCGATCTTGTTTCCCTTCACGATCACCAAACTCAAATTTGAACGCATGTCTGTTCGACGGTAGTTTACCCCTTTTTCAGTTTGGATGGTCAATTGTACGAATAAAGGTATGGTATAGGAACTTCGGTTCACTAGAAGAGTATTCTTAGGCATAAGTTTAACCCTTTTTCGGGCCCGAGGGACTAAATTTACGAATAAGGAACATTCTCCTTGGTTTTGTTTTATCACCTTTTTTGGGTCTCGGAGATTACTTACGAAAAAGGAACCCCCACAGAGTCCATATTTAATCTCTTTTCAGACTCCCTAAAATTGAAAAGATCGTTGAGTGACCTTGTTCCTTCACACTCGTTAAATTGGTCCAAGAGAAAATCTATTGTCATGAGTTTACCAATTTTTCCGACCTATAGATTATAGAGGAAAAAGGTACACCTCGGGAGATTCCTCTCGCTGGGAGAGTTCTCCTCAGTAACTTTTATACTTTTTCGAGCTAAGGGGACTAAATTCATAAAAAAGGTTGTGAGTCCATAGTTAAGCTCATTTCAGACTCCTTAAAATTGAAGAGATTGTCGAGTGATATTTCCTTTGTCACCCTCGTTAAAATGGTTTTGAATAGACATCTTTTCGGTGCCAGTTTACCTCTTTTTCGAACCAACTAGACTATCTCTGAAAAAAGTTACTCCTTGGAGTCTTCTTTTGAAATTTTCTAGACTCTCTAAACGTGAAAAAACTACTAAGATTACCTTCTCTGGGATCATTAAAAATTACACTGAACGGGGTTTCATTGTGTCTTGCTAATCACATTTGCATCTTTCCATCTTTGGCCTAATACTGACTCCATGTTTCTCTCAACTGAACCTTTTAAGCATGCCTTATACGCAAGCCTTGTAACACTTTTCCTCTGCAACCTGACACCTTGACCCATGGAGGTATTTTCCCTGAGTGTCCTTTTCCTACACATGTCTCCTTGATCTGAGAATTAGTGTGTTCCTTGCACCTGGAACTAGTATGCTTGCTTGCAATATTTGTTCCTCCTTTGTAACATATCATTTTTTTATTCTTTTTCAAGATCTTTAAAAAATTGAAAAAGACAAAAAAAACCCAAAAAGAGGGGACGAGAAATATATATTCTTTTTTAGCAGTAAAATGAGTCCCCCTTGGAAAAAGCACATCCTTCTATTTGTTCGTCAAGAATTGGGATCTAATATGACCTTAGGAATTTTTTCTCGCTACATAGAGTTGTGTCCTCCATTTGGTTACTCTTCCAAACATATGGAGAGTTTTTGTTGCCTTCTGCATCGTTAACTTATGTCAATGTCATGATGCCCGAGTCTGATCATTTTTCATGCTTTTGTCCAAGGGAAGTTTCACCCAACCTGATTCAGCCTTTTTGCAATTTGTCTCTTGACCTCGTGAGTCGGCCATCCTAAAAGTCCAGTCAAGTCTTGATTCAAAATCAATGAAGTTCTCTGCCTGATCATCGAGATCCTCTTGTATTTTCCCGACGAGCCCTCGAAGACCTCTGGGTAGTGAAGTCATACACTCACATTGTACTCCTACCCGAGTTTTGAATATCTTTAAGTTGTTTCTCAAGCTATGAATACATCATCTCCAGCCATCGGGCGTTATTGGCTTCTTGAAGATGGATATTATACTTGTATATATTTGATTTTGAGATGTAGATCCACTATGTATTTCTCCCAGCTACACTTTATATAGTTATATGACATGGATCTGTAGTGTATTTTATTGGAAACCATGATTTATTTCATCCTGAGCATGGGTATGCCCGCCTCAAAGAGACAATTGTTATTTTTGCAGATGGCACCTTCCGAACTCTGGTCCCAGGCTCACTCTTTTTCGTACATTGGTGAATATTTTGTAATGTATTTCGTCCATCAGATGCTCTTCTGACCTCACACATTAGGGGGCATCTTTTATAACCCTAAATTTCTCTATACATGCATACATGGCCTTTGGCCCTCTTACTTGCATTTTTTTCCAAAGCACCGTTGAGTTGCTCTTATTAAAAAC